>JAHWFP010141333.1:0-29927 GCA_023313725.1 Lithobius niger | reverse complement strand
TTTTTTTTTTCTTTTTTTATACTGCGCGTAATTTTCTTCATTTAAATTCTGGTAGCTTTCTAAATCTATAAATCGTTAAATCGATAAATCTAGATCAATAAAACGAAGTCAGAAGAATTAATTTACTCATAAAAGTAATTTCCACCGTTTTTTTCTGCCTTTCCGTGCAGTTAAAGGCAGCACAAGATCGAACAATGTTATTATTGCACTACCGTACCATACGAACCAATGTACCGTCCATGCGTTTCTGCAACGGTAATGGACGCGCGCCGGTCGTTCAAATTTCCACGCTGCAGCAGCGCCACTGCGGACTCTAGACGTCCTATATAATTTATTAACTCAGTGGAATGCCACCATTTCCCTAAGATGGCCCCCAGGTTTCAGTTTCAATTTCCGAAATTATTTAAAATGCCCATAACTCGGTAACCGTTGGTCCTAGAGCAAAACGGATTGAAATTTTGGCACTCTTTTAATAACCCCACCCGGGGTCCCAGCCTACTGATGGCCCACCCAAAACTGGGTTACTCGAATTTTGGGGGTTGGCCCACCCCGCTAACTCGGGAACCATTGGTCCTAGAGGGAAACGGTTCGGGATTTAGCATCACCGGGCTGTGCTCTATGCGTGGGCCTCGTTGAAAGTCGGGTACCGTCATTTTTGACAAGTTGGCCCACCCCAATAACTCGAGAACTGTCGGTCCTAGAGAGAAACGGTTCGGGATGTGGGGTCCCCTGGCTGCGCCCTACGCGTGATCCTCTCCGGAAATCGAGTACCGTCATTTTTGGCAAATTGGCCCACCCCCATAACTAGGGAACGGTCGGTCCTACAGCGAAACGGTTCGGGATTTTGCATCCCTGGGCTGTACCCTACATGTGATCCTCCTTGGAAATTGAGTACCATAATTTTTGGCAAGTTGGTCCACCCCAATAACTCGAGAACCGTCGGTCATAGAGCGAAACCGTTCGGGATTTGGCTTCCCCGGACCGTGCCCTACATGTAGCCCACCCCAGAAATCGGGTACCTCGAATTTTGGTAAGTTGGCCCACCCCGATAACTCGGGAACCGTCGGTCCCAGAGCGAAACGGTTCGGGATTTGGCTTTCCCCGGCTTTGCCCCACGCGTGAGCCTTGTCGAAAATCGGGTACCGTCATTTTTGGTAAGTTGGCCCACCCCAATAACTCGGCAACCGTCGGTCCTAGAGCAAAACCGTTCGAGATTTAGCATCCCTGGACTGTGCCCTACGCGTGAGCCTCTCCAGAAATCGGGTATACAAATTTTGGCAAGTTGGCCCACCCTGGTAGCTCGGGAACCTTTGATCCTAGAGTAAAACGGTTCGGAATCTGGCCTCCCTTAAACCCCAGACCTCGGTGACTCCATCACAAGGCTGCCGCCGAGTCCGTTTTTTCGGTTTCCCCCGTATCATCGGGTACCGAGCCTCTCCACCACCTCGAATCGATTAGTGTACCCTTCATTAAAATAATACAGTACAGCCAAGCAATATTGCCCGCACAATACCTCGTCAGCCTCGGATGCCAGACGAATTTCCTGTTTCCGAGGTAACTGTAGAGTTCTGCGGGCGGTTTTAAGCCGAACGAATCAAAGTACAGGGCGCACGAACCCCATTAGGTTATACGTAGTCCATTCAGTCCCATCTCCGTCTCTCGAGTCCTGTAAGTTCAGTAAACCGCATTCGAACGCTCTCGGACGCGTGGGGAGCAGGTCTTTTGAATAAACTCCTCTGAATGTGCGGATTCCCAACGTTTTAGCGTATCCAGCAAGGTCCAAGTTCGTTAAGGCCCTGTTCATGGGAACCCCGGCTTCAGATAAAACCCTCGACCACACTGTGGGATTTTTTTTTATTTCCCAGTCCCCCGCCCGTCTTCGAAGCGGCTAGGGCTTCCATCTTGGTGTTGTGGCGCTTTGTTTCTCAAGATGTCTCGAGTTGGCCTTGGAGTTATTGACGGATTTGGCTATTCCAGCCGCTCCGCCTCCTACTGCTCCGAGGGTGGCGAGGATTGGGAGCAGCAGGGGAAGAAAGCCACTTTTTCGGACTTGGATACGCGAGAATTTCAAATTCAATCCCCGGCCCGTAGCTCGAGCCTTTCGAATTCTCGACTGCTACATTTTGGTGACCAGTAGGGATACGTTGGTCTTCCACTTCAACTGGGAGTTGGACAGACGAATGCTCAGTGTTTTTCCGGCCTTGAGTTGTCGAAGCATGCCCCACTTCTGGGAGACCTACAACTGAAGGTGAGTCGACGAATACATCATTGATGGACTCGTTTATTTATCTTTTTTTCCCCCACTCACGTCACGACTTTGATTTTGCTCCTATCCAACTTCAGGGTCATAAGCTGGTCGCTGATAACTAAGGCGTAGCATCGGGTGCTGCCCGGCACTTGAGCTCCGAATTTGAATTTCAAAGTCACGTCGATCACGCTCGATTTAAGCCTTTCGTTCTGTTTCGACCAGTCAATGCAGATTAATTGAAAGAGCTTCCTGATGCTCGCGACGTCGAAAGCGGGCCCAGTTACCGGTTCGCCGTAGTACTGGTTCCTGAAGTTCAGCAAGTCTTGATACGCGTTCGAGATGTTCCCGCTGGCAAAGTCCGCATTCATATCAAGAAACAGATAACGCTCCGAGTTCAGCGTAATGTGCGCGTCCGTTAGGTTGCCGTGGTCGAAGACTGCCGGATTCTTTTTCTGGTCCGTTCCCTCCCAGTCTGGAATCCGATTATCACGTATCTCGGCTTCACGATAGAACTCGTCGTGATCAGTCTCCAGGTTCATCTAGTCGTGGTGAGCAAATCGTTCATGTCCGAGTACCAGTGTCTGAAAGCCATGGGTACGGTGATCCCGGCATGGTGCTGGCGAATCCCGGGTGATTGATCTCGTCCACGGTTTTGTCTCCTATCTGGTACTTGATGTTCGAGAACAGGTAGGATATCACGTTGTTCACGAGGGCTATCTTGTCAGGGCCGCGTAAGCCGACCCGTCACTCGCTTTTACCAGGGCACCCTTCACATACAGATAACTCCAGTGGGGATGGGTGAAGAGATCTTGGTTCTGGACCACTATTCTCAGCTCCAAGTTCACGCTGTTCAAATTCGTCCCGACTATCGGGGTGTAGTCATGGTAATTGTACTCTACCACGGACTCGTCCGGCGTAAAAGGCTCCTGGGCGTTCTGGTATCCTTCTACGGTCTCCATTAGGCGTTGGAGATGAGGCTCTCGAGATAGATCGCATTCGATGGAGTCAGGACTTGCCGACGTTTAGCTCGGGATTCGGTAGGTTGTGGAGGTTGTTGTGTGGGGGATGGTTTGTTGGGTTTGAAGTCCAACATTTAACGGATACCCTTTTATACGCAAAAAAAATTCCATCTACCGCTTCTTCAAGTGCAGTCTCACGGTCACGGTCTCGCCCTGCAAATTAAGCGGACGATCGTTCTGCTCGGTCAGCCACATTCTGATCGAGTGAATGGCGTTGCTGGTTACCGGTAAATATATCAAGTTGGGGAGATTGCACTATCTTGTATCCCAGTTCGCAGTTCGGAAAGAACGAGTAGAGGGTCGGTTGCCTCGACTCGTTCACGTAAGAATTGCCTACCATATCGCAGTGTACCAAGACGGAATGAACGTCGAGGACGTTGGCCGTGTTCTTGGTAATGCTGATACCGTGTACGTACACTTCGGGTTCGAATCCGAATAACTTCCCCACGGTTCTCGGGTCGTCAGCAGAGAAATCAACCTTGTATTGTATGCCCGTGATATGCAGCTCGCATTTCAGAGTATTGGGGTTGGTGCTAATACGGATGTAAGACGAGTCGTTCGGGACGTCCCAGTGCTGGCGCTTCTTCAGCTCCCCGTAGACGTATTTTTCAATCGCTTTCAATTCGTAGAAACCTTCTGGGATGACGAATTTAGTCCATTCCCTGCTGTTGTTGCGGCTGTACCGAAACGTGTCCGAGTCGAAAGCTTTCACGTTCGAAATCGAGTTGTTCGTCTCTAAGTTGACCAGGGCAATCTTCCATCCCTCCGCGTTGTCCTCGAGCAGTAGAGGAGTCGAATACCTGGTGGTGAAATCCGCGGAGTTCGAGGAAAGAATTATGGAGGAGGAGGGCATCGTTCCCCATCTGTCGCATGAAACGAAAGTGGTCTTGGGCATTGGAAAGCGCCCTTTATTGGTTATTTTTTCCTAACATCTCCCAAACTCTTTGATCAACCTGCCATGCTCGGCATCCGATAAAAGACCGTTAGCTTTCAACTCCGCGTAAATGTGCACTATGTCCTGGTCTAGCGAGGTGTTCCCCGCATCTCTCGAAGCCCTGATAATTTTCAGTCTTTCACACAGATCGTTCGGGTCGTTGTAAAACCGTTATTCTTCCCCTCGTTGAGCCGGTTGCTTCGGTAGCCGCCACTTAACGGACTTAACGTGCATTTTGTATCCTTCCCCTTGTCGAATCGGTTGCTGGGGCCCCTTCTCTTTGGCAAACACCGGTTTAATGAAGGTCGCGTACTTGTAACCGGCGCTCGATTTCAGTCTGTTAGACTCGGGATCGTGGTCTCTGTAGACCGCACTGCTTCTCCTGAGAATATCGTGATAATCCAACAGACTCGGGTGATCGTCGGTCAGTTTACGGGGGTTCTTGAGCATGATCAACTGCCACAACTCGTCGGTGCCACTGTATTTTTTACCTCCCACTACCACGTTGTCCCCCTCAAAGTTCACGTCCGCGGAACCTATCTTGTACTGTTTAGTTTCCGGGTGGTACCTTATACCGAAAGTGGGGTCGGTGAGGGTCTCCCTATTGGTGAACATGCTCAGGTACTCGGTAGCCAGTGTTCCCAGTTGCACGGTGTCGAGCAAAGAAGTCTCTTCCTCCAAGTATCTAATTTGAGCGCTCGGAGTCATGGCTTCGATTTGCATGAGCGAGGAGGGCGTGAGCGCTCCCATAGAGCTGGATAACCGTCTCATCGCCCCGGCATTAAAATCCAGCTCGGATTCTGAGTCTTCCGTATATCCTCCATCTTCCTCCCTGTTGTAGCCGGGGCCGGTCGCGGCTTTCAAGGCTCTCTGAATGTTCCGAAGTTTTTCCCCATGCTGTATGTGTTGTTTCTGCTGCCCAGCTTCGATGGCCAGCAGCTCTCTGATCTGTAGCTGACGTTGAGCGGCCACCTCTTTGCTGTCTATCGCTCGGAGTTTGGTCTGCTCTTGGATGGGGTCCACGATCGGTTTGAATATCTTTGTCAGGTGTTCCGACTCGGTGGCCCTTTCGAGTTTCACGTAAGAAATTTCCGCTTCAGGCATTGTTTTAAAGCCTCGAACTGTTTGGAGAACGGGTCTGGGCGATGCTGAGTTGCCATGGTGTTTTACTAACGAGAAAAAAATCGTGCGTCCTCATCAACCCAAACACACTCATCCCCGTCAATCCAAACACTCTTGTCCTCATCAACCCAAACAAGCACGTCGATGGGGTTTTGGTACTTTAATGGCCCACCGAGTCAACCGATACAGCCGACTGTTTCGGCGATGTTCGCCCGTCCATTGTTATTTACGGGTGGTCCAGTGCGCGTTCCACGGCGGTGGGAAGGTGAGCGGCTACGTTAGGCTGACCGTGTCAGCGTTTAGCCCGTTTCGATGTGGTCTGCGATGAGTGATAAAATCCGCATAGGGGTACCCCTATGAGTTGTAAAATCTCGACAAAACTCTGGGGAAACACCCCCAGAAACGACCAGTAATTGATGGAATTTTGACGTTGGCGAATGTGTAACCCGTTAATCGTTAGATGTGAGGGGGGGGGGGGGTCAGGGTTTCCGGGTGTTTTCAACGTCGACGACAACATCGGGTAACAGACTCAATCCAACATGCAACTGTACCTCCCGTCTCTCAGGGGTTTGGTCTTGTCGATCGTTAGGAACCCGTGTGGATCGGAGTTCCAACACTCCCCGCAGGTCTGCTTAAACTCCTCGAAGGTTATGTCACACCCGACATGGTTTTTGTAGACGTGCCTGAGATTGGCGTCATCTTGCCTGAAGAGAATCAGGACGTTCGCGTTGTCTCGGCCAACCTCTTCGATATCCTGCTGTATGTCTAGCACAGGTAAAAGACGTCCACGTTGGCGTAACGACCGTATGTGAAGTACCTCTAGATCCTGTCCTGTTTCTTGATCATGCAGTCATCGAAGAGGAATACAGTCTTCTTGCCGGGGTCTAGAAGCTCCTCAATAGCGGTACCTCCTCGTTGTTCGAGCAGAACACCGCGACTTCTGGGCAGGTCACGTCGAAGGCGCGCCTCAGCCTCTCGCACTTAGTCTAAAACAGGGTCTTGGAGCACACGTGGAGTTTGTCGTATTCTAACCAGCCCTCGTTGCAGAGGAGGTTGAGGACGAGGTTCGTCTTCCTGCACCTGGACGGACCTCAGGCAATGCACCGCAGCGAATCGGGGAATTTGAGCTTACTCCGGGGCGTCTTGACCTTCCCGACAGTTTCGCCGAGGTTGTCGTAATTGATGAGTTTCATTATTTAAGCCTTTGTTCAGTTTAAAAAAGGTCCGAAACGCATTTTAAACATGTACTGCTTGAAGTGCAAACGGGACACCAACACTCTCGACTCCAACCTCGTAATGACGTCGAACAACCGCCTGTTGTTTGAAAGGCAAATGCGCGGAACTGCGGGACCATGAAAGCCCAGTTCCAGAAGGGTTGGAAGCGGGGCAAGAAATGTTCAGGTCTGTTTAACAAGATCATCGACAAACTGCCAGTAGAACTCCACGTCCCCGGGTTCAGGTACTGCGGGCCCGGTACAAAACTCGGCAAGAGGCTAGCCAGGGAAGACGTCGGCAGAAACGCTCTAGACGAAGCCTGTAAACGACACGACCTAGCCAAGGCCGCAGCTCCAATCTGGATGATCGACACCGAGCTTACAAAGAGCTGGCTACCAAGGCCCGGAGTATACTGCTGTCGAACACCGTGGGGTTCGGTGAGAAGGTGGCCGCTGCGGGTGTTGCCGGTGCGATGAAGGTTTAGGTCAAGTTGAGGATGGGGCAAACACGATAAAAAATATAAATGAATAAAGGATCGGAATGGACGCGTTAGTCCAAGAGCTGCACAAACCGGCTAGGCGTCGATACCAGAGCCGTAGAACGAAGGCCCTCAGCATCGATGGCTTGTGGCAAATCGATCTGGTGGAAATGATCCAGTACTCCGGCGTTAACAGGGGATACAAGTACCTGCTCACGCAGATAGACGCGTATAATATGTTCGTCCGTGCAGAACCCATCAAGTCCAAGAGTATGGGTGACGTCGCGACCACCTTCGAGAAGATGCTGGTCTCGTCCAGGCCCAGACACCTGCAGTCTGACGAGGGGAAGGAATTCTTCAACTCCCAATTCGCAGCCCTGACGAAACGGCACTGTATCAACCACTACCACACCTTTTCCGAGACCAAGGCTAGCGTGGTCGAATGCTTCAACTGGAGCCTAAAGACGGCTGTGTGGCGCGAGTTCACCCGCAGGGGCACCTACCAGTGGCTCGCCCTGACTGCCCCACTTCTACGCCAGTACAACGGATCCGTGGACAGGACGATCAGGGCTAGACCGAAAGACGTGGTTGTGGGTATTACCGTTCCACCGACTGTTCGAGCGTCGAATCGTTCCGCGGGTAAACCCAAGTTTAAAGTTGGGGACGAGGTGAGAATATCCCGCGTCAAAGGCACGTTCGATAAGGGTTACCTGCAGAACTGGACGAATGAGGTATACGCAGTAGACAAAATGCGGAACACGAGTCCCGTCACGTACACCTTGAGGGATTACGGCGGGGAGAGTATGAGGGCGGGTTCTACGAGCAGGATTTGCAAAAGATGCGGGTGCCGGACCTGTTTCTGGTGGAGAAGGTGTTAAAGACGCGGAAGGTCGGGGGAAAGACCAGTTACCTGGTCAAGTGGCAGGGGTAATGTAAGTTAAATAGCTGCATCGATAACCTGGACTTACTGGAATGAGTCAGAACCGACCCGGGATCAGGGCAGTGGTGTGGGTGTGGGCCAGGTCGTCAGAACACATTCTCTTTTTAGGTTTTGAACCGAGTTCCCGATGCATTTTAACCAAGAAAACACCGAGTAAAATAACGCTCATGGGGGCACACGGCCGTTTCATTAAATATTGACTAGTCCCGTGAAGCCGGCTGATCGGGAAGGGCGTATCCCGACTGCTCCCCCGATCCTCGAAGATCCCGATATCAGCGCGTTCGCCCTGATTATGGTATAAGATCTTAAAGACGCGGAAGGTGGGGAGAAAGACCAGTTACCTGGTTAAGTGGCGGGGGTTACGGCGATAAGTTCAACAGTTGGTTCGATAAAGTGGACTTGCTGGGATAGTGTTGCGAACAAAATGTAAAAAAAAATTTTTTCGTATATAAATGCTAGGAGTGTACATTTCGTTTACAATCCGTCTTTGTAGGTTCGAATATGTCCGCAAAGACAGCGTTTACCTGCGCCTATTGTTTGCAGGTGTTCCCCGACCAGCGGCAACTGGTCGAGCTCCTACCCGACTACCACCACCACCACTCCAAAGAACCCGACGAAGACTTCACTCGTACCCTATCCCATTCCATCTGCGAGGAGACCGGGTGCGAGGACTGCACCGTGGAGCAGCCAACCTGCGAAGATGCCTTCGAGGGTAGCTTCCGGTGCTACGAGAAGGACTTCGCGCGGGACAACGGTTAAGCTCCTCTCCTCCACGATCCCCTACATCTCTTGACCTGCACCAAACCCGCCATCACTTGACTCTTATTCGCCTGCCTGACCAGTCTCATAATCGTGCAAGTTCCAACTGTGCATTACTGTGAGATTTTCCAGAGCCAGGCAAACCCTCATTGCCGGGTTCTGGAGCCTCTACGCCAACGCTCCCTCAGCTCACGACGTCCCCACCTACGAGGCTTACCAGAAGATCCATCACGCCATCGACGCCTTCGCGGAGTAGGGCAGCGGCTGGGTCGTCGACACCGTTATGGAACTCCAGATCTAGTTGGGGAAGTACGACCCGTTTCGCGCCTCGTCTTACCTTCCCCTCCCGGTACAGCTGAGGAATAAGCGCCAGTTCGTCGTGAACGTGGAGAACAGGATGGACAACCGCTGCTTCCTGTACTCCGTTTTGGCGGCGATTCATCGCAGCTTCGTCGTGGATTCCCAGCATTACGAGCAGTGGATGGAAACTCTCGACCACTCGATGCTTCGGTACCCAGTGAAGCTCAGTCAAATCGACGAGTTCGAAGCCAAGAACAGCGGTCTCGCCATCAACGTGATCCCCTTCACCACGGAATTTGGACTTCACCCTATCCGAGTCTGCAAGTCCGTGGTCAGTCGTCGGGTGATCAACTTACTGTTTTTGGCCGAGGATAAGGACGATGGCAGCTCCAATTTCCACTACTGCACATTAATGGATTTCGACGGTTTCTTCTGGTTCACCGGTGCCGGTCATAACAAGAAGTTCTTCTGCCGGAACTGCTTCTTGGGGTTCACCAGGGAAATCACCCTCTGCAAACACCGCGCGGAATGCTTCGCCCTGAACCGGAGCCAGAGGTTAAGGTTTCCCAGAGCCGGCGCAAACACCCTGGAGTTCAGGCCCTTCAGTCGGCAGAACAAACATCCCTGGATGATCTACGCCGACTTCAAGTGCTTGCTCCAACCCGTGTCGGGTCCTCTTCCCGGTTCGTCCACCAGTTCCACAACATCCATCCACAAACACGTACCCTGCAGCTATGGGTACGTCGTCATTGGGCCTAATGGCAAAATCGTCAACGAGAAATACCACTTCGGACCCGACGCGGTGGAGGACTTCATGAAGTTGGTCGAAGAAGAGGCCCTGAAGTATGCCGCCATCATCGCCAATCCTCGTCATCTCGCCCTCACCGAAAAGAAAAAGGCTCGTTTCCTGCTGGCCCAGAACTGACACTACTGCCGGCAAGGTTTTTACCCGAGACTTTACACCTCGCAAAAGAAGGATCGAGAAGAGATGAAGGTGTGGGATCATGACCACTTCCCTCCCGGCAAGTAGGACGGTGTAGCCCACAACAAATGCAACTGTTGGCGAGGCAGACCAGCGTCATCCCGGTAGTCTTCCACAATATGGAAGGCTACGACATGCATCTACTGATGTCGGCAGCCGAGAAGTTTACCGGAAGCGTCGACGTCATCTCCAGGAATGCGGAGCGATTCCAGAGCATGTCGGTGAACCTGAAAACTCCCCACCCTCTCCTCAAAGAACCCAAGAAAAATCTCGTCGTCACGCTCAGGTTCATCGATAGCCTGAACTTCTTGGCCTCGTCCATGGCGACGCTTGTCACGAACCTGAAGAATGGGGGTAGCTCCTTCTCCACTCTCCGAGCTGGGCTGGAAAGCAGCTCCCTTCACCATCGATTCGCAGCATTTGACCCCGACGTCAACACCGATATCTTACTGAACCTGCTGACGCAGAAAGGACACTATCCTTGACGTGACAGGGGTGGAGGTGTTCGACGAAACGGACCTGCCCTCGAAGGCAGCTTTTCACTCCAAAGTCAAGGAGGAAGACATCGGTGAAGAGGAATACCGACATGCCCGGACCGTCTGGAGCATGTTGCCCGTCAAGCTCTTCCCCTCCTACCACGCCGTCAGACGAAAGCGAAACTCAACCTATTCACCCACGTCATGAAGCATAATTTCATCACTTCCGGTATCAGGGGCGGACGTTCGTACATCGCTCGTCGCTACGCCGCCGCCAATAACCGTTATTTCCCCGAGACCTTCGACCCGGAGCGTCCATATCCTTCCTCATTTACCTGCACGCCAACAACCTGTACGTGTGGGCCATGATCCAGAAGTTACCGTATGGGAATTTCAGGTGGGTCACCAAATGAGAGATTCAAGCCTGCAACGTCTGCTCAGTTACCGACGACGGGGACTACGGTTTCACCTTGGAAGTGGACTTGGACTACCTTCCCAGATCGACCCTTCGATGGTTTCACCATTCCCCGAGAGGGTAGCCAAGGAAATTGGACACGACGTCAACTCTACCACCAAGCTGGCCTCCTACCTCTTCAACAAGCGGAAATACGTCGTGCATTACCGGAACCTGAAGTACTGCCTGAAGCAAGGCTTGGTTATCTGCCGCATCCGTCGCATCCTCGGTTTCAAGCAGGCGGCCTGGCTGAAGCCTTACATCGTTGGCAACACCGGACGAAGACAGGCAGCCGCCAACGACTTCGAGAAGAACCTGTTCAAACTGATTAACAACTCGGTGTTCGGTAAGACGCTCGAACAAAAGCAAAACAGGGTGTCCGTGAAGCTGACCAGCAAAGTGGAAAAATCGGTGAAATACACTTCTCTGCCCCACACCGACTCCTTCCAAATCCTCAACGATCGCCTCGTCTCCGTACTGCTAAAGACCAGGACGATCGACTGTGACCTACCGATCTATTCCGGGTTCGCCATCCTGGAGCTTTCAGAGCTGCTGATGTACCAGTTCCACTACGGGTACGTCAAACCGAAGTACGGGAATAAAGTGTTATTGCTCTTCACAGACACGGACAGCCTGTTTTACTCCATCGAGACCGAAGACGTGTACGCAAATATGGCCGAGGATCGGAACGAGTGATTCAACACTTCGAACTACAACCGACCCATCCCTCTTCTCCTTACAGAACAAGCAAGTCCTCGGCAAGTTCAAGGACGAGCTGGGTGGGTACCGGTGAAGGAGTTTGTGGGCCTCAGGTCTAAGATGTACTTGTACATACCGCAGACAGCAAGAAGCAGACGGCAAAAGGCGTGGATAGGACCTTTGTCCGGAAACATCTTAGACACGAGACGTTGCCTCGAACAACTCACCATCGACAAGGGGACGTGGACAACCCTTCGTAGCCAAAAGCATAAACTCACCACCAACGTCGTCACCAAGTCCTTGCTTTCAGCTTACGATGACAAACGTTTCGTCCTGGAAGACGGGGTGCACACCTACGCCCACGGTCACTACCGGACTTCCAGTACCGGAGGTGGGGATGACTTCGACTCCGAAATGGACCTCAACAGCGATCTGGAGGAGGTGAAGAAGCGTGATCGCGGGGGGGGGGGCCCCCGCGTCGGACAGCGAGGATGAGGATCCGCCAGTCGAAGGTGTACCACCCCGTCGAGAGGTGGAACAGATGGTAAAACTGGACGAGAGGGAGGCCAATAGACTGAAAGCAGCTGCCGAGTGGGAGAGGTACGCCTCCATGCGCGAAGAGAGGAAGAAGCCAAGGAGAGAGCAGGATGCAGCGCAGAAACGGAAGAAGTGCGAAGAGCTGAGTGAGGAACAGAAAGAAGCGGAGAATGTCAAGAAAGCAGTTGTGGAACAGAAGAGTTACCACGAGTCGGGAGGAGCGGGACGCAAGGGGAGAAAAGAAAAGCCATGACCGAGGAACAGAAGGCAGAGGCGAGAGTCAGAGACGCGGCTGCCAAGCAAGCCAAACGTGTGGCAATGAAAGAGAAGCAGTTCTAATCCCCCCTATCTAAACGGTGTTGTCGGCTATGCCATCGGAGACTTCAGTCTCTGGCAGGTCCAACCATGGTGGAAAGGTGGCTGCACCCTTACCCAAAGCCATCCCATCCCACCCCTCCGATAACTGCAGCCTTGACTTGGCGGAGGGGCTCAGTTACCCGATGATACGAGGGGTGAGCCAGTAGCAAATGAAATGAACTTCGCGGCAGCCCGACAGAAGGGGAGACCGGATTCCGAATCATTCTGGACTAGGACCAATGGTTCCCGAGTTATCGGGGTGGGTCAGCTTCCCCAAAATGACGGTACCCGACTTTCGGGGAGGTCCACACATAGGATGGGGCTCGCGGAACCCACATCCCGAACCATTTCACTCCAGGACCTACCCTTCCCAAGTTATCGGGGTGGGTCAACTTCCAAAAATGATGGTACCTGTGTTCCAAGGAGGCTAATGCATAGGGTGCAGTCCGAGAAGGCTAAATCCCGAGCGGTTTTGCTCTAGGACCAACGGTTCTCGAGTTACGGGGGTGGGCCAACTTGCCAAATATGATGGCACTTGATTTCCGGGGAGGCCCACGCGTAGGGTACAGCCTGGGGATGCCAAATCCCGACGCGTTTTGCTTTAGGACCAGCAGTTCTCGAGTTATCGGGATTGGCCAACTTGCCAAAAATGTCGGTACCCGATTTCTGGGGAGGCTCACGCGTAGGACATGGCCCGGGGATGCAAAATCCCGAACCGTTTTGCTCTGTGACCAACGGTTCCCAAGTTATGGCTCTTTTTCATATTTTGGAATAATTATTTGACCAGGCCAATTGATAGCTGAGACCGATACGGGCAGGGTATCGTGCATGGGGGCCAAATTTCGCTCGGTTTTGCTCTAGGACTAACGGTTCCCGAGTTATGGGCATTTTAAAATAATTTCGAAAATTGAAACTGCAACCGGGGGAGGGGGGAGAGGACCATCTTAGGAAAATGCCGGCATGTCCGGTTCCTCTCTTAAAAACGGAGGCATTTCCGGTTCTGCTTCCGACCGGAAGTGACGTCATTCAAAATGGTGGCACTTTCGGTTCCGCTTCCAGTTACCATGACAACCACCCCCTTGGAAAATGGCGGCACTTCCGGCTTGCATGGGGGCGCCCATCTTGGTGTCTGTCCTGTGTCTGTCTCTGGTCGAATCCCCTTTTATCATACCACTAACGTTCTGTGCCATTTCTGGCATGTTTTGTGATGTCATTGTTTGGGTTAAGGGTACGATTGACATGGATTGTCGAACTACACCTTCATGTTGATACGTTTCTCAGTGGGTGTGTCATGGAAGTTATAGCAAGTTTTACTATTTCTTGCGTGTTTATTTGTTATGACTTGTTCATTTTATATTCTTAATTATTATTTGTAGGGCTGGTGACAGAAGGGAATGAAAGGGATAAATTGCACCGAGACCGGGAAATTTAGACTTGAGTTTAGTTAAAGAAATTGTCAGTATCATTAACGTTATATTTGAATCGATTTTCGTATTATTTAAAAGTTAGTTTTGTATCTTATAAAGTTCTGAAAATTCCCTCATGTATTGTGCCCACATCCCCCTAGAGAAAAAAGGAGGCCCCCAACCCCGACACTGAATTTGTGCCAGTCCCAGGGAATCCTGTCAACGGCTATGATTATTGCAACTGAAATGCTTTAATTTGTCATTGCAAGATTTTTATTTGTTTATTTTATCACGTGACATGTGCTTCCTTTATAACCTGGTACTGTCGAGTGTGCTGGATCTTGGCTGGAGCTTCGTCCTCCATCCCTTGAACTGAGGTTGGCTCCCTGGCAACTTGGATTCGTCGCCAAGTATGCTACCAGAGTTACTTTTGCCATTTCTTCCACTGTTGTTTATTAAAGCTTGGTTGAGCTGAACTTTGACTACACACATTTGATTTGCCCGCCATAACTGAAGTGGAATTTCTGTGGCCATTTGAATGCAATATGATTTGGTTCAAGGCTGAATTTTGTTTTCCGAATATTTATCAAGATTTTGATTGAATGGTCGACTGAAAGCAATTAACTTTTAACTCTGTTTTAGTTCTCTTAAATAAATATTATGTTTAATTTTTGAAATATTGTTGGTATTCCTTGTTGTAATGGAAACGCTATCCCTTAAAACGTAAATCCTTCATCCACAGTTGACCATGTTTAAGGGATCACCACCCCTTCCCATTGTTGGTTTGGAATGTTGCAAATCAGGTTTTAGGATTTTATGGTTAATTGTTGTAAACTGTCATTTTTTTGCTAATTCGGGGAATTTAGGACGCAAATTTGAATTACGAATATGCCGAACAGAAATTAGAAGAAATTTCCTTTCTCCCGACACTTTCATCCAATTTTTGATGCAACTATTTTCAAGATAGGACATACATAGGAGGAGAGGACCCACATACAAATAAATAAACACATTGAATGTTTTTTAATGACGTAGGATAGTTAAAAATAAATCATCGTATTGAAACTGCATACGTTGTTGCAAAAATTAATGTAGTTATACCATAACTAATATAACTAATATTTTCATGAAATAAATGTAGCCATGCTAAGTTTAAATGATATTAGTTACTAATTATGTTTTCTATAATTACAAACCCTTGTATTATTTAAATACTTTCGTATTTCTATCTGATTTCCACAATACCTACAACGACAGCATCATTAACTCGTTAATATAATTGGAGAATTAATTTCTTTGACATTATACACTTTTAAAATGAGAAGTGGAGAGGCGAAATTAAAGGCTGAGGTTTATTTTTTTAATGGGCTTATTTAAAAATAAAGTATTAAATAACTGAATAGTTATTATCCAATTTAAAATATAAAGAAAACAACGAAATTAGATGATAAAATAATTGCTAAAATTTCTTATTTAAATTGCCCATTGGATTTTAATATTATCAAGAGAGGAGCCTCTAACTCCATGTCCTCCCGCTCATTCTAAGTCGCGATCCCATGTGATCGGTCGTTAAACGAATGACCATTATCACGGAAAACGTTCGTTAAAAATTCCACTTTGTACGCTAAAAATAACACTTGCTGCAATTGATCCAAACTAACAGAAAATGGCAAACAACAGAGTTGAAACGAGCTTTTAGAGAGTAAAAAATTTCAATGCTTAAAACCAAATTCAACTGGATAGAGAGACACGCGTCCCGGTTTCAGGGAAGTTCTGTAAGGGACGAGTAGTCCACCCCTTCTAGTGTTACTCATTCAGTGAAACTAGATCCTGGCAGTGTTGAAGTAACTGCATGGAGCAGGGAAGCAACACCCAACGCTTCTATTCCATTAGACCATGTGACATGCTGTAGAATACGAAAGAGTTACAACATGGAAATTCCTCTTCTACGGCCGAGTAGGCTTTTACATCCTACTGCCCCCCCCCCCCTCCACCTGCATAGCTGTGGAAGCTTCCCTAACGTGTGAACAAATTCATTCTAATGGTACATTTTCGAGGCTTGATAAATTACTTGCTTATTAAATAAATTAGGTTTCTAATGGAGCTTTATTTTACGAAACTTGGCTAATTTCAAGATTTAGCACTGCAAATACTGCACTCACATAATTTTTTGCCAAAAAAATAAATGCTTTTTCGACTTTCATCCGTCGTTTGCACATTTTCGTTGTTTGCGATTTCCTAAGATTATGGTACGTAGGCAGGTAACAGTAAAAAAGACAAGGATTAACCTAAAAAAGCCATTTAACATTTTTTTTCGTACTTTTGAAAAGTAAATCAAAATGCCATTAGTTTCTGACAGATTCTTAGCGTCGGAGAATAAACTAGGTTCAGAAACAAAAATTGCCCCCACTGCGACTCAACCCAAGGGCTTCCTAGAATCCTACCTCACAGCCATACTGTAATGGACTGTCTACAGGCTATAGCCGAGATTGTAGTATGGAGGATATGTCTAAAATTGTGCATTTTTTATCATGAACGCATGAAACTTGGTAGGAATGTTGTTTACATTAAATTAAGAATTTTAAGCGTTGTAGGCATTCTCTTAAATTGGTTTGAACCGCCATATTGGAAAATGGCTGTCAAAATAACAACCCAATAGTCTATAATTATACATTTTTATCGTAAAAGCGTAAATTCGGTAGGAATATTGTTTACTTCAAACCATTAAGAATTTAAGCGTTGTAGAAATTCTTCTCAATCGCTATGAGCCGCCATATTGGAAAATGGCAGCCAAAATGGCGCCTAAATTTTTTTTCTCATAACTCCGAAAACCAACACGAAATGGTCCTACTTAAGATTTTCTGAAGGGTAGCGATCTATTCTTTCCATCATTCCTAACGGAAATTGTTTAACTTAGAGACCACCCGACACCCATTTAAAGGTGAAGAGGTAATGACGTAGCGACAAAAGCGTATGTTCATATTCGAATTCAAGGTGCCCTTGCGAGCCTTCTAATAGCCCGAAATGGACATGCCGAGGATAAACTGAAAGGTATGGATCGATTCTTTCCTTCAATCCTAACCAAAATTGTTTAGATTAGATACAAATACAAGTATGTGCATTACAATGGCATTTTGAAATAGAAACAAGCCAATACTCCAATTACAGCTACGTATTTAAACGGGTGTAGGACGGTCCTATCTAAGCGAAACAATTTCTGTTAGGATTTATGGAAAGTATAGATCGCCACCTTTCAGACAATTCTAAGCATGTCTATTTCGGGCTATAGAAGGCTCGCAACAATACTTTAAATTCGAAAATCACCATACGCTTTCGCCGCTACGTCATAAATTTAAATGGGTGTAGGACGGTTCCTACTTAAGTTAAACAATTTCGGTTAGGATCGATGGAAAGAATAAAATTCGAAGCATGTCCATTTCAAGCTATTAGAGGGATCGCAAGAGCAGTTTGAACACGAAAATCACTATGACAACCAAATGAAAAAGGAGCGTTCGTGCGAATTAATGGTGATATACTTTAAATAAATACGATTTTTGGTTCTATGGTGGCTTTTACGTAAAAGATGTATATCATCGTTCATATCCAGAATTGTGTGCTGAACGTCTTTACTTCACATTATGCTTTTTATTTGTTGACGGTTAATGAGTTACAGCCAAAAAACTGTTTTGGGTGCCTCCCTTGGGGGGTTTTGAACTTGCTAGGTCACAGCTTTTTTTCCAGTTACCCTTCATGTGCACTAATGATGATTCATTAGTACCACTTCCAGTACTTACTTCCGGTTGTCTTTAGCATCATATAAAAGGAAATTTCAAAAGGAACAATAAAGGAAGAGTGTATAATTTTGCTAACTGTGAAAGGGAATTCCGTATTTCAATAAATAACATTGAAAGTGTCGAATTCGGTCAAATGGCGTCTTTCCACCAATCATATTTTGGTATAATTTTTATATGGTATTTACAATTGTTTTAAAGGGTGAATGCCGTTGGTTGCATCTTTGTACTAATTATTTCAAGATAAAATCACATATTCAGGGGCCTATTAAGCCACAAGTAAGCAAATCGTATAACAAAAAATATTCAGATCGTATAACCCACTGAATTCCGTGTAACGGTAGTTAAAAGTAAGACTTTCAGATAAAATAGTTGGTCGTATGAAAAGTTATTTTAGTTTTTTGGTAGAAAATGAATTACTAACCATAGTAAATCCATTGATTCGTTCATGAGAAAAAACTTAATGTGGCTGCCATTTTACAATATGGCAGCTCATAGAAATTCAGGATAATGCCTCTTAAAATTCTTAATTTTATGCAAAAAACATTCCCGTCAAGTTTCATGTTTTTTAGATGAAAATGTACAATTTTAGACTATTGGCTGTCATTTTCCAATATGGTGAGTCATAGCAATTGTGGAGAATGCATACATTGCTTAAAATTCTCAATTTGATGTAAACAACATCCTGCATGTTTCATGCTTTTATGATAAAATGCACAATTTCGTCTTATTTGGGGATATATCCTCCACACTTAAGAGTTGTTCAGCTCTCTCATTTGTGGCCTAAATGCCATCATCATACAGCCAGATAGATACTTGCATTATAACTTCCATAGAATAAAGCTATAAATATGTAATTTTTCCTTTATCACATGTAGTTTTGATTCGTCGTCGTACACAAGAATTTTCATACAACTGCACATACTTAAGGCAATACTGAAATTATTATTTTCTTTACGAAAGAGAACATGTTTTTCGTATTACGCCACTAACAATGAAGAAAAATAGCTTGGATATGTGTTTTTTTTGGGGGCTAAATATTTGCTGACTGAACAAGACACAAGCCACGAGCCGAACGACAACATGCAACTTTATTTTAGTAATTTTTTTGTGCGGCGAAAATACTATAATGTGTTTACGATTTTTGGAATTATTTTCTCACAGATCTTATGGAAATTGTTCCTTAGAGTATTTAGAAAGGTAAATTGAAAATATCAGCAAAAATCATACACTAGACAATACCTAGTATAGTATGCCATCCAATCCAAGCGATGTGACTTATCTACTGGTCATCAATGGACAAGTGGCAATACGAGTTGTAATCTGGAGATGGACTGGTTAGCGCTTCGAATCCACGTGTCAACACTTGAATAAAACGTATGTGTATGAGGGTGGCTTATTTATTGGTTTTATGAGGCTGCTTTATTTCTAGTGTACAATTTTCGCTATGGCTTATTTACAATTTACCTTTATATTATTTGCAGTGATTTATGTCTATTTATTAAAGGATTTAAATCCGAACAGTATGCATCATGCAGTACAGCACGAAAGTAGTTTGTAAATCGTTCCAGTTCTCAGCTGAAAACGCAATCCGAATAACCAACAAAAATCTGACACCAAGTATTTTTGTTCTATCATTTACTTTATGTTTATTTTTTTGGTCCATTAGTCTTAAGTCTCATTTTGCTTTAGCAATCGGTTGGTTACAGAAAAAATTGTAGGATGACTAAAGTGACTACAGCTGTAAATTACGAAGTAATTCGGCACAACCTGCGGGTTATATTTCAGTTTATCGTGTGTAGTCAGCTTCAAATCTGGATTAGATTCTTAGGCATATTGATTCTAGGACAAGTAGTGAGAGTGGCCGGGGTCGGGGAAGACGATCGTCATCAACAACTTCACTGTGATCGGTTCATCACCTGCAGAATGACATAACACATGTGGTAGTTTCAATATTTTTTTGTTAGTTCTCTATCTTAAAAGCCAGAGTGTAATAGTAGTCACAAATTCTAATCCCCCACCTCGCTATAGAAGGTTTGATTCCACATATATGTCCGCAGCATTAGTTTTTAACAGTTTCTGCCACAACAACAAGCTATATCACCGTATCTTTCATTAAGGGGTAGGGAGGATAGGTAAAAAATAAAGCAATATTTTCCGGTATCTAGACACACGCTAGTGTGTCTCCGCCAAGTAACAGTAGATCCCCCCATTGTAGAAATTGATTGTTAATGATACAAAGGCGGCAGACATGTGTCTTTTAACTGTAAGCAACTGAAAGCATATTTTGGCATGTTGAGGATGCGACAGAAATGCGACAGAAATGTTTCAAATTGTGGAAAATGTAAGGGGAAGGGTCTTAGATTAAGAAAACTAAAATTTAAAGGATGAGTGTCCACCAATCATAGAGAAAAAGATGCGTCAATGACGTTGTTTTTATGTTACTGTCTAGCTAGCTAGCTGACTGGCTAATAAGATTTTTCCCACGTTAAATCCCATAGACTTTTTGCTCATGGCTAGCGCAAAATTGAGAAGGCCTACGTAGCTGAATTTTGGCACACAGATGCATGGTGATCTGAGGATGGTCCTTTTGTTGGTTTGAGAGTTGTAGGGGTCAGGATAAATGCGTGGGAGGGTTTTGAAATTTTCCACCAGCGAATTTAAATTTCGTTTCTTTTCCAAGTTGCAACCAAAGATTTCGAGCAAAAATGGCTTGAACAATCAACACCGGTCTTTAGATTTATTGTAAAAGCCTGGACGAACTAAAAACTGAACTATAACGAAGGACAAAATAAGGAAACATTAACGTTGCCGTGGATTGCGTAGGAATTAAAAGGATCCATGTTAGATGATGGTTACACAACAATACGAGAATCCACGAGCTAACGGGGTTTTTGTTAATAACCCAAAATAAAATGCTTCGCGTTCTGCTGATTTCGTAACAGCGACCTTCGGGGGTTTCTGTATGACTAAATGTCAATGAAATCTTGTAAAGTTAATGGGAAGGGGCAGGGATAAACAAAACAACTGAAGGGGGATGCGCTGATTGAGTGAGCGAAGCAAACGAATTGAGCGATTCTTAGCCAGTGTGTGCCAAAATGGGATTGAAGCAACTTAGGCAAGTGAAGAGTGGTGATACAATAAGCTAAGCTCTGGCAATTTGGCTAATCTAACGGCTAATTGGCAATGGGAAATTTGAAAATTAGAAATGTTAAAATTTATAGAAATAAAATTCCTCGAGAAAAAAGGTACATATGAAGATAACACGGTGTACCCTTATGTACATTCACAGTCCTATGAAAGTTGTGATATCCACCAAAAACCAGAACTGGTAGAAAAACCCGCCAAGTTTCCAAAAACTATCGGCCTTTGAAGGTAGTGATATCATTCAACCAAGAAAAGGCCGCGAAGATCAATCCTACTAGCCAAGTTAATCGCACCCAATAATGACGTTAAATGAAAACTAGAAGATTGCTACAGCGAGTAGCAATCTTCAAGTTTTCATTTAAGTTTCGAACTATTAGTCGGTGCTATTAACTTGGCTAATAGGATTGACCTTGGCGGCATTTCCTTGGTTGAATGATACCTTCAAAGGCCGATCGTTTTTGGAAATTTGGTGGGTTTTTCTACCAGTTTTGGTTTTGGATGGATACAACTAAGCTTGCTGCCCCATTACAATGGCACTAGACGTTTCGGCTTCGCGGCACGGCTCTTTCTGTCTTTCATCTGAGTGGTCGTGGCCGGTTGTTTTTTTTGCCGTTTGAAATAATCCAAAACATGTAATCATGCAAACGAATAGCGTGCGGTTCAGTTTAACTGCGTAACCTAATACGGTATCAATAACATTTGGACATTCCATTAAAAAAAGCATTTTCCTGCAGAACGAATTTTCACAAATTTTTACATTATTCAAAGTAATATTTTTACGCCCTCTCGAAAGTTTTTGTGACGGCATTAGCTGCGGCCTTGTTAAGCCCCGAAAAGTCTGATTTGCAGGACGTAAAACTCGTTTTTTTTTTTATTTTGGGAGGGGGGGGGCCTCAAAAATTGATCCGGGTATCCAGGCTGAAAACCCCGGTACAGGGAAATTAACCTGTAGCAGACAGACAGTAGCCTTATCGAAGGAGTTGGTGGATTGAGACAGAGTGTTTCTTGATAGCTTTATTTTGTCGACAATTTAACATTTAAATTATTCAGAAAATTAAAATATTTCGTGGGGACCCAAAAAAAAATTATTATAGCAAAAATTTACTCGAAAATTAATTATTAGAAGCGGGCGAATCTGGGCGGCTTTTGGGAAGTTGCAGCTAGTAAATAAATAAATATAATGATTTGAGATGTCGACTGATTCCGTATAAGCTTGTTTGCTTTCTCATTCTGAGAGCGAACTGTAAGAAACGCGTTCAGCTTAGGTTTTTATTTCCTCTCAATCGTCTCGTAGAGAGCTCGTATTCAATTATTTTATTTTATTCTTCGTTCCACGAACACGGAACGGTTTAACGCAGTGATTACGTCTGCTGTCATTCTCCCCCCACCCCCCCCCAGCTACATACGAGTACTGTCTGAGTTTCAACCAATCACAGACTGCCTTCGTCTTCACCTCCTTCCCCATCTTAGTTTCCCTCTAGCTCTTCACATTTGCACACCAATGGGGCCGCTTCCGACATTTTTTTTGTTTTACGTTTTCTTTTCGTGTTGTTGTCCCTTTTATTTCCTTAACTGTCTAAATCAGCGCTTCCGCAAATTCAATTCCTTTCTTCACCGCGTTCTCCTAAAATCCAATCACACCACCAGGTGTTGCTGGTCGCCCGTCTCCTCCCTCGCTCCGTCGTTTCTAACGTCACCTTTTCGAAGGCGCCAATCACATTGACTTCATCACCAAAGGTCGACCGTAAAACGTGAAGAAGACAAGAGAAAGGCTGCAGGAAGAAACAGCAGAAAATAAAAACGAACGTCGTTGGGGGCTGTTGAGAGAAAGTCTACCTGTTGCGGCTGATGTTTTAAAAATTAAATTACTGTTTTTTTTTATCGATTTTTCTTTTTTACTTTTTGTTTTTGGATTTCAACTTTGAACTAGGGTAACGCTACTTCGTTACTAGAAGTATCCGACGCCTTTTTAAACACTCATTAATACAAGAATAACAACTGAAAACCATTACATACAACATTTTATACAATATTACGAAAGGATTCGATAATTCTAATTTTGGGACCTTTTTTTGCCACTTAATGCATGGTTTCAGTAACTATCCACCCAAAACCAAAAACTGATATAAAAGACGCCAAGTTTCCAAAAAAAGGAACATTGGAAGTAGTAATATTATTCCACCAAGGAAAGGCCGCCAAGGTTAATCCTATTAGCCAAGTTAATCGCACCTACTAATAGGTCGAAGGTTAAATGAAAACTAGAAGATTGCTACTAGCGGTAGTAATCTTCAAGTTTTCATTTAACGTCCAAAGTAGTATTCGGTGCGATTAAGTTGGCTAATAGGATTAACCTTGGCGGCCTTTCCCTGGTTGAATGATATCACTACTTTCAAAGGCCGACCTTTTTTGGAAACTTGACGGCTTCTCTTATGCCAGTTTTGGTTTTGGGTGGATATCACAACTTTCATAGGCCTGTGAATGTACAAAGAATCCCACGGCCTAATCGTCAACTCTACCTTTTTGGTCTGGAGGTATTTTATGTTTATAAATTTTCTCATTCCTAATTTTCACATTTGTCATTACCATTCCAAATAAATTAATAACAAGCATAATAATATGGTGATTGCAAGGACTTAATGAGTTCCTATGGAATAAAAGATACCCTGTGTCTTAGTGAACCAGTAATACGTCATTTAATGCCTGCATTTTTTGCTGAATGTAACGACGTTTTCTTTTCAGTTATTTGTGTATGATGATTGACGACGCTTGTTTTTTTGTTTTTTTTATAAATCAAGAGTTACTAATAATAACCTTCAAAAATAACGTTAGATTGTTATTTCACGACAAATTAAAAGTCGAACTTGGTGTTGTTTATTATGAAACCATAAACCGATTCTTCTGGCGATGTGCATTTTGTTTCCTAATCTTCTTTCCAGCTAAATTGTCTCTTGTATCGTCGTGGGGCAGATAATTCAGTTTGACCAAACGACCAAACCTTTGCAATAAAAGATACTCTGTCTCTTAGTGAACCATCTGTTTGCAACAACAATGTATTCTGACAATTAAGTATAGTGCGTAACAATTAACATGTTATGATCTACTGTTTTATGACAATACAAACAATGGTTACAACTATAATTTTGCACTTACGAGCCACTTCATGGCCACGTGCTTCTAGCTGTAACCCACTTCCCCATATAACGCTTCACCTGTCTGCCGAATTCAGATCTGGCAACTTTCCCTAATAAGCTGTAGAGGTGTCTTTATACCCTATGACAAACATGGGAGCCTGCGGACTAGTTATTAGTTACTAGTTACTAGCAAGAATTTATAGGGTTGGGGAAGAGAATTTGGGACTGAGAGGCTGAGACCCATACTGAAACGTCTTGGATGCAGTCGTGTTAGTTCAGTCTTAGTTTATAGAGGGCGCCATGTGTTTTATGTAGGAATTTCTACTCAGTTTTTAGCCTAAAATTAAACGAAACTAAACATAACTAGCTTGTATTTAATTAATACCCTAATTTACCCTAGCTTGGTTGTAATTTAGTTTACTTTAGATTTGGGCTGAAAATGAGCAAAAATTACCATTTGGAACACGTGGCGCCCTCTGAAAACTCTAACGGAACTAATAGGGACGAATCTAACATGTTTCAATAGGGAGTTAAATTCTCCTCCCAAGCCCTATAAATTCTTATTACAAGTAACACAAATCAACGTTATTGAGGACACTTTTTCTCCATAAAGAACATGTTCCCACGTTTTCGTGTTGAGGTTTTCTTCGTTACTGGACCCAAGACACCTGATTCAAACTATTTCCAATATTTCTACCGCATGGGGTATTTACACCAGAATGCTTAAATCAGGTATAAGCTTTTTTCAGTTACAAGATACTGTCTTGCTACTGAGGCAACCTTTTTTTCATCAACAATCATTTTTTAACAACTGGATGTCTACAATCGGATGATCTACTATTACTTGGTGGCAACACACTAGCGTGTGTCTAAATACGTTTACCTTGTTACTTTGTATGAGTATGTTAAAAGGACTTGACTAACGGAAGAAATAAAGTCTTAATAAACTTCCAGTCGAGTAGTGACAAAACCTGATACTTATCTCGGTAGCGTACAATTTCTGTAAAAAACTACCCTCGCTCTATTTGACTAATTTTCCCAATTTTAACAAAATTATAAATGAAGCTAGGTGTATCGAATAATTTACAAATCACAACGTAATCCTAATTTATAATCCAGATATTCCCTATGGTTGAAACTTGAATTTTTTACTGGAAATTCACTCACTCCAAAGAGCTTTGTGTTTATCAAATTCGGCATATTCGGAAATTTTACACGTAGGAAACAAATGTCCACGAGTTTGGCCTACACAGATTCTTTTTTCATTGAATTTCACACATATAACACTGTAACAACTGCGTACAAGTTTAGTAACTACTTTAAACATACAGAATATTTTTGCTTGCTAATCCATTGATGATTTCCAACGACAACTGCTATATTCCATGCACTGATGTCTCATTAGCGAATATTTAAAGCACTCTTACTTTTGTCACAAAAACTAAACGAATTGAGATAAAAAAAACCTAGTTAATAAAATTAAACGACAACATATCCATTTGTAACATGGCCACTTTTGATGTCCACTGCAAATAAAATTCGGATTTACAAATTATTTGGAGATGTGGATCCCACCTATCTGCAAGTAGCAGCAACAATAGTAATATTTAAACGAAGGGAACCATGCAATCTGGACGGTGTTGGAAATTAAAGGCCGCCATATTTTAAGGAAACATATCCGAAACAGCACGGAGTTTTTTCATGCATTTTCGTAACACGTATTGCATGCTGGGCGTCACAAATAAAGGTAGTTCACAACTTAACGTAAATAGGATATACTTGTATTGGTTGACTTAGTGCAACACCACTTACATAATTAATGGTAAAATAACCTTTACGTCTATTTATCTCAATGTACAAAGTCGTACAATACAGTAAACCCAAAAATTTGTACAAAGGAATCCAGTACCTTTTTCCTTAGATCGGATAGTAAGGCTGTAATTGTTTGCAACTATCAAGATTATAATTTTTTTTTTAATTGAGCTCTTTTGAGATCTTTTCTTTTCTGAATTACCTTTATGAATGTGCAATTACCAGGGTATGCCTACCTCCCCCATACTCTCAATACATGTTCCCAAAGTGGGTAAGGCATGTTACTTACAGACCTTCGGTTTTTTTTTCAGATAGTCGGGTGTGCGAGAAGACCGCGTAGCACCTCCTGTCGTTGAACTTTCCAAACACATAATTGTCTAAGGTCAGACAAACGGAAGAGAATAGAATTTGATAATTACCTCAACACATCCGCCATCTAGACGAAAGAATGGGGGAAGGAAGGGAATAACTCCTCTGGTGGGTGTTAGCAAACATTTTTGTGTATAAGCAAACATTATCAAAAACTGTGTTGCTGGTAAATATACGATTCAAATAAAAAATTAAAAAAAGATGTCATAACCAATCATCTCTATTTTGCAACGATCAGTGTCGTTTTTCTCCGCTAACTCAGGCGTTCCCAAACTACGGCCAAGTGGCCCAATGCCACCAGTCAAGCACTTTTCTCCAGCCCACGCTTTGTCTTGTATTTCGTGCTAGCAAGAGTGAGATAGGTGGTTTGATGCTAGGGATTGATTTATTTATCCTTTTGAACCAGACCAAAGCATGATTACTTTTGTGGCTTGCGCGACAAAGTGTCTCAGAGGAAGGATTGTGACGTCCTTGTTCATTATAGACCCAATAACAGAGCTCGCCCAGGATCCGGGCCGCCACAGGTGAAATAATTGTTCTTAGGCTTGCTCTCCGTTTGAACAGTTTGAGGACTAAATGGTGCCTATTTATGACATAGTCGTTTTTTTCTCCGTTTCACCCCGTGTTCTTTTTGATAGTGTACAGTATGTTGCTCCCTTCATTTTTTCGTTTATTTCTGGAAAGTAGGATATTTTATTTGAATTAATTTTTCCCTCGCTAGTTCTAACTGTCGGGAACCAACTATTTTTTAAAGTTAAGATTAAGTTCCTCAAAAACAACTGGGTGGTACGTTATACCCCATTTTTCCAGACTACATTTCCCTAACTTACCCTCCCCTCCCCTCCCGGTGCGAGTTTAATAGCGAGGTGAGCTTCAGTTCGGCAATCTGCATTCTTGAATGGTGATTTTAACCCCAGCGCTGTGCTTCCACCCATTTCGAGCACTATCCGTCCCAATACCTGTTGACCAGTACGAGCTTTTTTGTTACGGTGCAAGAGAGAGAGGGGGGGGGGGGGGTGAGGACGGTTGTGCGCCACTGTCGGTCTGTGATGACGATTGCTTACCGCAATCCAAACGTCACCACTCATGTTTTGTTGGTTATGTGCTTGTCAAGAGATTTTTTTTAATAACAAATAACTACTACAAATTTATAAATGGTCAGTTTTTTAAAATTTAATTGGAGTCATGGTGGTTGAGCATGGATGGAGGAAAGGGAAAGGGATGTTTTAAAAGTTAGCGGCTTGCGAGCCAATTGGAAGCGAGGCAAGCTTTCCCGTTTAAAATTCAAGCCGCTTCTCACTGAGAAACTTTTCCGTCGTTTTTAAAAGCCGCTGGCGAGCCAAGTAAGCGAGGAAAAAGGGTGCTGAGTTCGCTGAGCTTACGCAGCCAATATGGGGCCACGATGTGCGCATGCGCCATTGCCGCAGAGCAACAATCGGTAACAATCACCATACATGCGATAAATCTACATGATACGTGCGTGATAAGTACGATATTGATAGCTGCCAGTAGCTCAATTGCTTAGTCTTTATTCTCATCATCTTAAACGCTACTAATAATGCGATAAAACAGAGAAAAGAGATATAAACTGATTTTGTTACTGTTGGCCACGTTTCTGCTTCAACTAACATGATTTTTAATCTCAGCTTGAAAATGGGAAAAGCGAAGGAAGCAGAGACCAAAGAAACTCAGCGCTCAGCAAGCAAGCCGCTGACTTTTAAAACATCCGTGTATAACCTCTTTGGTGTCTGCTTGTGGTGGCTAAGGATTGCTCAACCTAGTTGCCTGAAGAAACTGATCTGATGTGCAATTGTAAAAGGGTCTCGGCACAGTCACTGCCGCACCTACTGATCAGTAACAGACCAATCTGTGTAGGTTGAATAGGCCTAACTCGGCCCCTGAAATCAACGATGTTAGATACATTTTTCGTATTGAAATCCTTTATATGCACAGCTCTGAAACTGGACTTTTTGTTGAATCCCATCAATCTATACAATTTTCAAAGCGTTATCACATTAGACCAGCAAACGACGGTTCAATGTCTCGGGTAAGAGAATCATAGTTAGCCTTATCCCAATCACTGATAATGTCTTAATTTGAACCAGGGTCATTCTACTATCGGGTCGGTTCACCCAGTTGAACGCGTCTGAGGTTCACCCAGTTGAACGCACAGCTATTTCCCGTGGTAAAGTATAAACGAGCGAGATTTAGTTGATGACGTTTTTGCTCCCAAACCAATCCCCGAAGTAGACGACGCTTGGTTTTTCGAAACCAACAAAAAAGTTTGTTTCAACTAGCGAGTAGTTTTTAACAAAATTAATGAATAACTAGCGGAGTCGCTCGCTTCGCTCGCTCATTCCGCGTCGTCTCACTCCCCTCCCCCCCCCCTCATTAAGTTGCCGTTCCGTCGGTAGATGGCATCGTATGTCCTGCTGGCTGCGCTGCAGATGCAGATGACTGCTTCGTATGTCCTGCTTGCTGCTGCTGCTGGCTGCTGCTGGCTGCCTTGCGGATTTTATGTAATTATATTTATATAGATAGATTATGAAATATCTGGTCGCTCAATCTTTATAAATGTTAAAATACACATTATTAAAACAAAACGACAAATTCTTACCATATTACGCAATACGAAAGTAGCTAATGTCGTTGCGTCGAAACAAAACAATGGCGTGCTTTTACGACGATCGCTTGTGACGGTGCTTTCCGTCTGATAACAAACGTTGAGTTTTTCAGTCACATTGTCAATTGTAAGTTAATGCACTTTAAAACAATTTAAACAATTGGAGCGGTCCGGCTTACGTTTGCTGATGAGTACTCGTTCGTTTGTTAGCCCAATTTTGTGTCGATTCATCAACAAAATCAAAAGCCAACGATATGCAAGAATCAGTAAAATGGCGCGAAATGGTCGCAGAGACGTCAGACGCGTCTGAAGCAACTCCCAAAATTAAACACGGTTTCTCGCGGTAAAGCGTAATAGTAAGTGGGCCAACCCTGTCAAGGCTACGTATAATCCAAGCTCCCTGATTTGAACAACAACAATCAGACGGCAACAATGGGACACGATGGAAAGCCAACAATCACAACTTGATGGGCGAAGCGTAGCGCACTTCTAGATCCGCCGACACTTCTCATATTGGTTTGTAATTTAAGCTGAAATAAACTTATTTTACTATTTGTTTTCTCTATATTGGCAGGTTGTGTAGCATAGTTTCGCAATACAACGCTTTCTTTTGGCTGCTGCACGATTTCCGCTATCCCCATCCCACTGCCGTCTCACAACACCACTCACACACCACCTACTACACAAGCCTAGTCATCTACGACCAAAAACAGCAGGGAGACTTTTATTTTTTATCCGATATATTGATCATATAATAAGGTATAGAAATTTCTTTTTCCTTAACATCATCGTTTTCAAGACGCACCTGTTTTCTTCCCATCATTTCCTACACAAGATCACGATGCAGGACCAAGAGCTCCTCTTCCCACTCCCCCAAGCCTAGCACACCAGTCAACCAATCCCGATACCACTGTGATGGATGATCCGTTGGTTAACTGAATTAATCCGCTCCACTGACACTTGATTGATTTCTCGACCAACTGAAATACAGTTTGGTAAGTTTAAGCTGAATTTAGTTTCACTCCACCCTTTTTCCTGTTATGCAGATTAATTCAGAAATACGACGAAAAGAGATGTTATTTTAATACCGAAGTTACGTCCCGTTCTAACTTGTTCCCAGTGCTTCCT
>JAHWFP010141332.1:47188-58786 GCA_023313725.1 Lithobius niger | reverse complement strand
GGGTGCTGCTGGGAGTACCAGCTTTTTTCACATTTTTCTCATACCCGCTTTTCATCTTTTCATACACCTGCTTTTTATTTTTCAACATTTGTCACGTACCTACTTTCATTTTCGTATCACCATTTCTTCGTTTCCATATATCACCAGTTTCACATTTCTTTAATAAAAATTTTTCTTTTCCAGTAACCATTGTAATTTCTCTGTAATTTCCCTCAAGAGAACGAAAGCGACTCTGCAAGTAAACCAACCAATTTTCTTTTGTGTGCAGGCATGGCTACGTAACTCTGGGCCCAAAATTAGGGCGGATATTTTCATTGTTTTTACTTCGTTTGTGCGTTTTGTCATTTTTTTCACACCTACACTCGTATTTTTCATATTTTTTTTTTACATTTTTCACACATTATTTTACCACTGGCAAATTTTAACATTTTTCACATTTTTTTACACCGGCAGCATCCCTGTGGTTTAGTGAATACGCTCTTTTTTCCTCCTTTGGATGCAACACATCGTCGAGTAGGGAGCATGGTGTTTACATGAGTACAAAAAAAAAAAAGGCTTAAAAAATGCATCGACCAAAATAAGTAAAAAAAAAGTTTGAAAAGTTTTAAAAAGTTAAAAAAAGTTTTTTTAATAAGTTTTAAAGCACACAAAAAAAAACAATTAAAGCATGATTGGTCCAAGCATTAAAGATGCTTCCTGATCAAAGGACTCAAATAAAAAAAAAAGTTTGAGAGCAGTTGACGAGTCTTGAACCAGGAAACTTCCGAGTTTCAAGACTGTCTGCAGATGATTTCGTGTAGCCAAATTAATAAAGTACTTCGCACCGACAAGTTACCACTAGTCGTAAGGAAAGGGTGCCTCCTTTTTAACGAAAAGACACGTTGGGTTAAAAATGTTCTATTAAACACCGATGTTTTTACACCCATCTTTATAAAGTTTCGTACAACATATGATGAAAACACGTTTACTGGAATGCCCACATCCGTAACATAGTCAGCACCTGACAGACAGGAGAAAGCAAGAAATCAGGGGACAAGAAACCGAGGGGAGGGAGGGGAGGGGGGAAGAGAACATTACAGGTAAGTATTGACACTACTAGTTTCAAAACCTTGTATACTCACATGATGGAGAGGAGAAACTGAGGCGTTTTCAGGAAGTTTGACTACTGAAATACCATTTTTGAGGTCCAAAAATTACTTTTTCTTCGACTTTTGTCAGAGTTTTTTTTTGTGTAATCCCCCCCCCACCCTTGAAGGCTTGAAGGGAACGGAAAAATTTACAACCTCCCCTCGAATGGGTCCAAAAATTCATGACCCCCCATTTCCTCCACCCCCCCCCTCCTCCCCCCCCCTCGCCCCGGCGATAAATAATGACGGGTCCCTTTAAGTAAATAAAAATAAAGCGTAAGTACGACAGAATAAATCCGGTTGGAAAGTGCAAGTCCTTATAGAACCAACAGGCAAAAAAGCAGAAGAAAAAAAAAAGCCTTTCAATGAACTGACCACGTCTTTTGTTAAATATGCTGTAAACCAGTTAGGTTTGAACGACAGCTAAAACTGAACTTTATAAAGTCTGAATTTTCTTAAATTTCATAAAATTTTGCATTCAATGGATGGAAGTCGTCTCCTTGGCTATTAACAAATTGGACGAAAATTTTGATTATAATAATAAAGAAATTTATTCCAAACGGAAGGATGTAATACCACTTACATCCTTCCAGAAAAAAGCAAGCAAATGCAAAAACAACATTTACAGAAAATACAATTACAAAAAATAAAAGAAAAAAAGAAAAAAGGTGGAAAATTTCTCAATGGAAGGGCGAAAGGTTGTCTATTAAAACTGCCTGACTGACGTAAGAGATGGAACAACTTCGTTTTATCATAGCCATGACGAGGCATTCTTTCCTTCAGAACAACAAAAGGGGGATTGGGCCGGAGTGAGTGAGACTCGTAAGAAGAAATTTCCATGTAGGTGCCTCACTACTCCCAGGGCTGACCAGGCCCGGAGGGGGGGGGGGGGGAGCAAGGCCCGTGGGTTCTGTCCCTAGGCCCGTGCTTCAAGTGGGCCCAGGCTTAAAAAAAAAAAGACTGCAAAAACAGCTTTCAGCGTGTTCAGTTGCAAACAGGCACTGGCTGAATGGTGGCCGCACACCAAAATTAGACGTTTAGTCGCACGACGAACATTTTGTCGCAACCTGTCTCAGTGTGCTGCAGACGTCTCCATGACCATAACAAGGAGTTGAACACCACACACCGGATGCGACACTGTCGTGAGACGTCTTTAGGCGTCTCACGACAACAAAACGAAGCTCCTTCTAGTTACGTCTGGTGTTGTCTCTCAACTAGATGCGACGTTTTGTCTCGCAACGTTTCGTCGCGATACATTTGTCTAATTTGGTGTGCGGCCACCCTTAGCGCCGGTGCACACGTGCGGTAACAGCATTTGCGGTTTGGTTTACGTGCCATCTGTTGGGTACTGCACACGTACCTGCGTCGACGTTGCGTTACCGCCCGCCGCTCGTGCGGTCGTTTTGCACCGCAATTTCCCCCGTCAAAGCAGCGGTACCACAACGTTAAAAAACGCAATTGCGTCTTTGAGTACCTAGGGCGACTTGAGCGGTGCACACGTCCCCCGTTTACCACAAAAGCGTTACCGAAAATGGCGTCCAATTTCGAAGAAATAGACATGGAATTGTTTATTGCGGCAGTAAAGAACTATCCTGAAATTTGAAATGTTGCTGCAGAAATGATTGAAGACTCATTGGGAACTAATTAAAGAACTTATCCGATTTTTTTAGTTAATCTGCAAACGATGTATAACATTTTTCCCTGGTAAGTCTTAAATTAGTACATCAATGTACCAAAATTCGTCGCATTGGTTTTAAAATATATTTTTTGTTCACGAGGTAGGCGAAAAAAGGAATATCGTCTCATTGGTTTCAAACTATAATTTTTTTGTACACGAGGTAAGGGAACCGAACGCGCACATACGTCACCGAAGCGGCACCGCAGCGTCAACGCGCGTTAATAAAACGCACGTGTGCATTGACTGGCTGCGTCGCCGCGCGTCCAAAAAACGCACGTGTGTACCGGCGCTTAGACGGATCCTGCAAGCGGCCCACTGACAGCGTCCAAGAAATTCATTTTACTTCTGACATGCAATACATCTCATACGAGAACCAATTCATGCTAGCGCCGAATTAATAAATCTTTGGTGTGCAAAAGCTATACGCAAGTACCCACATTTTTTCGTGTTTTTATTTTCTTTATTTTGACTTTGGGTTTTCTTTCTTTGCGCTTTCTTCTTTTAATTTGAATTTCCTTCTTTGAATTTTTTTCCCCCAGATTGCTTTGCTGTGGTGGATTTTTTTTTCCTTTTGGATATTTTGCTTAAGTACCATTCAAATCTTATAAAACTGCGCATTAATACAGAACAGTTTGATCGGACTGCCTCTTTAACCCAACTTGTCGCGCTATGTTGTGTTATCGTACATCGCTTTTCCTTAAAGTAAACAAACACTCACTGCGGTCGAGCCGTATCAGCCATCACGCACCTTCTACGCGGTAAGGGCAAGGTCAAAATGTCTCAACTTTCGCTTGGCCGATTTATTAATTAACATCTTTGCTTTTGAACATCATGCCCTTGGCTCCCGTTTGCTAATGAGATCTTGATGGCAGATCGACTGTTGACAAGTCTTTTGCCTAAAGGGTTGACGGACCGCTAAATAATTGCCAGAAGATATCAAGGTGAATTACCCTTACCGCCGTTCCAGCATCCCTATCCCTTGTCAACAATAAGCTTTATCTATCTTTCTTCTTTCTGGACGCAATGGTTTTGAAAAATTTAAAAATTGGGAAAAAGATTTCTTGATTAAAGGACGTCGACGTCTGCGTCGTCGTCTCTTTGTTGTTTACAGGCAAGGTCATTAACACTGTTTATGATTTATGAATGTCACAATCTCCCCCAAAACTAAACTTGTTAAGAATTCCATCCAAGCTATTTCGCCGTGATATCAAACACCACGTTCTTTAGCCAAGTTAATCTCCCCGCTACGAGTAAAATAGCTCGAAGATTAAATGAAAAATGTGAAAATTATTACTGCGCAATTGTCTAGCATTCAAGTTTAAAAGTCTCAGTTGATGGGACTAGCTTGGCGAAAGAACTTGGAGTATGATATCACAACTTCAAACGGCAGTCAACAACTATCATAACATAACCTATCCTAGTCAACTTGTAACATGGTTACGCTTAGAAGTGACTGAGACCATTTCTTTGCTCAAGGTCTTGCGAACCAGACTTGGTCGATTTAATGATGCTGTTTAGGCTTCACTTTCCACGGTTTCTTTCGTTGGTTGTCGAATTTACGTCGTTTGTCTGATTCTCGTTTTGGTTGTCTAGCTGAGAGGTCCCATCCGCACACCAGCGTGTGTGCGGATCGTCTGATCAAGAGGGCACTTTCATGCCGATTTTATAGCGAGTGGATACGAGTGCCACGTTCAACACGTGCGGGCGATTTCACAAGACAGCCGCAATTGGCTACCCTTGCACCTGTCTCTATACGCGCGTACGGTGAAGCCGCCTTATGGGCTGCACCTTGAGTGAAGTGCCTGTCTATGTGGTTTTGCTCGTACAACCAGGTCGCCTCCTTGATCAATTTATTTGATGACAGACCGCATAGTGCGTCAATACCGCATTTTTGTTTTGGGAAGATTATTTTGGATTACCTTCCGATTTGATGAGGTCCAATTTTTTTTTTTTTTTAGCATTTACGAGATGAAATCCCGAACGGGCTGCATGACTTATATTAAATTAAAATAAAACAAAAACATTCATTTAAAATTCTAGGTATTTTTCAAGGATTTGTAATCAAAATTCAAGGACATTTTGCACTCACGATTAACTCAAATGGCAAACTGGCCATTCTTAAAAAAAAATTTGGTGTACCTGTCATAGTTCGTATTAGTTTGCTATTCAGTACAGTACATGCTTCAAATAAAAACATTACAGAAGCAATCAAGGGGGAAAAAACAAGTAACTTTTTTGGGGGGGAAGGGAGGATGTTATGCAATAAATCGCGTTTTGACTATGTCAAACCTATACACTCACATTTTTCAGCAGTCTAGTTTGATTGATCATTTACCCTAAATTTGACAACAGTTTACAGAGGAGGAGAAAATTCCTGGGTATAGGTCTACTCTAAACTCGAAGCACTTGTCAAGCACTTTTCCTGGCCTGGTATTCGCTTAGTATTTTCCAGGACTTTCCAGGACTTTCCTACATTTCAAGGACCCTACCACCCTGACACTGGCATAGTAAGCGAAATCCGTCGTTTTTATTACATCTCCATAATAAGATCGTATAAATCAAGGCCACTACTTTTAATGGTTTAAATGGGACGGAAAGCCAATGGGCTCGAGATTGATTAAATAAATACGGATACAAACCTGTTTACGTTGCCCTTTGGACTTAAACGTCACACTGCCTGAGCGGGAAATCGAACCCAGGACCATTGAAATCAGCGGTATGGCTCAGCGTAGGACATTGGCCTTTGATTTCAAAGGTCCTAGGTTCGATTCCCCGCTCAGGCAGTCTGACATATAAGTCCAAAAGGCAACGTAAATAGGTTTGCATCCGTATTTATTCATTACTTTTAAGTACTACTTTTAATAGTTAAGTAAGAACCGCGCGTCTGGTAGGAGGGAAGCATGTCAGGACAGCATGCTTCTCAAAGGGGCAGCTTCGAGACCGCCTTGAGCCTTGTTCATTTTCACCAGAATGAACACGAACATGGAAGAATATAATACGAGTGATCATTAGAAAAAAGAGGGGTGGGGGATTTCAGACACATGATGGCTGATATTTCCGTGAACATGCACATGCAAGAATTTAATAGACATGATCATATAAAGGGGGGGGGAGGGAGATTATTACCGGTGGGGTGGGTGATTTGAGTCACAGGATGCGCTGATTGAGTGAGTGAAGCGAACAAAAATCAGCGTTTATTACCCAGTGTGCTCAAAGATCTTGAGAAACTTAATTCGGTCGAACGTGGACATACATACGTGGTACCATACCTAACCAGTGTTGCAAACCGTGCATTTAACACCACTCGGGCTTCAGCTACTTTTTCAAAACGTAGTAGGCCTACCGAGTATTTTCTGGTTGAAGCAACATGTTTGTTATTGATAAAATTTGTATGGCAGACAAATTTTATCTTGCCATCGATCATCATGCGGGAGGGGGAAACATCACTGACGTGTCACCCACGCACGTTTTTCCCTCATTTCCCAAGATAGCAGCATCGGAGCTAAAAATAGCAAATAATGTCACGTCGTTGCGCTTGATGACACCGTATTATTATTAGCCGTCCCGCTGACATGCCTGGCAGCGAAGCTAGCAATCACAAAGCGGGGGCAGCGAACAACAGGACGTCAGCTTTTGCAGGTAGGCAGACGCATGCGCTCGGGTTAACTTCCGTTCTAAACATACCTGGCGTTATCCTACTTAACTTAGCAGCCTTTGAGTTCCACCCTGTAATTTGGCGAATAATAATGTGCTAGGCGACGTTGATTTAATAATAAGGTCAACTTCACTTTTATGCAAAGGCGCGTCTTTGATAAATACGTGATATGCTAATGAGGAGTTAATTTCATCGCCATTTGCGTCATGAACATTTCGAAACACTCGGAGGAAAGAAAATGAAAATTGTTTTTTTTTTCAAACCACATGTGCGTACCTAACTTAAAGCAAGATAATAAATTCAGTAAACTGTATATAGATTAATCGTCGGCTGTTTTTTTGGTTACTTATTGAATTTATAAATTTTACTAATTTGATTTTTCACCTTTTCGGACACATAGAACGATAACGTCGAAGAACTACGAAATTAAACAAATGTGGTTGGGAAAACCTGAAAAATTCAGGAACTTCAAAAACAACTTTGCACAAAGCCTGGTTGATTCAGAGTTTGTCAAAATGGTTTGTTCTGCATGAGGTTCCTTGAAATGTTTAAGTTTTTTTTTCCTGACATGGTTCTTGGGCAATGCCATGCGGAGCACTGGGAAGAAATCATGTACGTTTCCGTCGTGTGAATATAGAAGGGATGGGTCGATTTCATTTTTTGACTTCGGTCCCGGTTTTTACATTCCCACAAAACTGCGGTTTCGGTTTGGCATCGGGTTTCGCCACCCTCACCATATTTTTCCTTTTTTTTTTTTGTAACAGTAGCTTCCAACTGTTGTTTTCACTTTCAGAAGCGTCATTGATCATGGGGCACCATTTTCCTCTACGATTACCCTTTTTTTTATGACAAGGGCTCGGGCTTACTATAAATTTTTTATTTTTTACTAAGTTTCTTCTTCGGGAGTTGGTCGAACTCCCTTACACCCTCCACCAATTATTAGAAGCCTGAGAAAACTTATTGCCGGAAACTTGCTGCTGGTGAAATTCGAACATTTGCACACAAGTATCGGGGGGGGGGGCGGGGCGTCCCTTCATGGCCGTGGGTCATCCCGATAGCTTTAGCTTTTGACGCACGCGCACCCGACCTTAGCCAATAGCCATGGCGCTGGAAGGAGAGAGGGACAATTTTGTCAGGTAAATTCCTTTGGAATTCCCATGAGCACGAGACATCACAGGGCCCTTCGCTTCCCTAAAATGCCATGAGCGGCTGAGGCTAGACTCGAACCCGGGACGTGTGTCAGATTATACGTCATGCTAACCGTTAGGCCACCTTAAGCCTATGGCCACCTTGACCGGCGTGGGTGGTGGCCTTTTACTTCTTTTCCCCCGTCAATGATTGGAAGCGAGGTGAGAGACCCCCTGCCAGGTGAGGCTCTAAGACCCCCTTTGCCCCTACCCCTTAGGTCGTACGAAATAAAATCACCTCCAGACAGGCAAATGGCCAACAAGTGCATAAAAACATCAAACGCAGTTTTGTTTTGGTCGTATTTGCTGACTTCGGTCGCAATAAAAATCGACAATTACATTAAACACGGAGCTTGACACATAGAAAACTCACTGGTGATCCACCAATCATGCCGATGGTCCAAGCTGGTGGATCACCAGGGAGCTGACTATGTATCAAGCTCCGTTTTTTATGTAATTGTTTGATTTTTGTTGTGACCAAGGTCAGCAAATATGACCGAAAATTAAATTGCGTTTTATGTTTTTATGCGCTTGGGGGCCATTTGTCTGTTTTATTTCGTATCCCACTGTCTCACAAATTAACTGGATTGCACAGTTGTCCTTCGAACAGTTATTTGTTGGTCACACCGAAACAGCCCATCACCACTCAGGATGCAATTTGGGGCCTTCTAATCCTACGTCGTTGTGTCGTTTTTCTTTACTTTGCTTGGCTCGAAGCGAGACAAGCAGGACAGAAAAGCTAAAAAAAAAATATGTGTAAGTGTTGCGCGACCTTCTTCTAACGCAGCGTCGCCACTGACGCGTAATAATTAATGGAGACATACGGATGAACTTTAATTAAAAACCAGTCCTTTTCACCAGGTAGGTTATAACGTTGACGAGAATTCGAGGTAGTCGTGATTAAAATCACATGTTCGAATCTGTTGTTTACTACTTTAAGAGCAAGTAAGTCACTGCCAGCCAGCCAATGTCATCTTTAGAGAATAAACAACAAACATAGCATATTTTTAGGGACGAAAGGGCCTTGATCTGAATTCAAGAGATTTCTCAATGAAAAAATAGGGCAGGCGTTTTATTAAAGGAAAAGTTTGCTACGACCGCTTGTACGTGGCTTGTGCAAAAAAACTTTTTTTTTCAAAATCCAGGACTCGTCCATAGTTTTAGTATTATTATTTGTTATTTTTAAAAACTTTTTTTGCAGCTGGTGATAGTACCATAAGAGCCAAACGAAAAAAAGAAAAAAAACATAAAAAGCAGGGGGTGGGGGGTAAGCCGAAGGGGGAAAAAAAGACGGAAAAAAAACAGTAGAACAAAAAAAAAGTCTTGGACATAAAAGACACGGAAAAACGGTCAAAGGGGGTCAAATGGTTAGTCGTTTTTGTTTGATTTGTCATGTTATTCTTGTACGTTAGGTTAGGTCAGCTGATGTAACGGGCTTAGATGTGCGGCAATGCACACGCACGGAGATCGCAACCTCCACGGTGCACCTTGCCGTTAAACATGACTGTTGCGCGCCGTTATCTACCGTGCACACACGGAAGATGGCCAAGCGCCAACATCCGGGCAGCGAGCCAGTAGTATTCTTCAACCAGTTAGGATCGGATCGCTCCTGTTAGCCTGTCACGTGAGGTAATGCCTCGGGTAAGAGCCTATTGTTCTGGAGCGTATGAAACACGATACGAGTCAGGACGAAGGATCGAGTTAGTTGGTGTTTGGGGGTACAACCTGCAAGTTGGACATCTTGTGCTGATAAGTGCAGAACAAGGCAGCACCCTTGATCTACTGCCTACTATGTAATGCTATGTGTGCCGTCCCCCAGTTGTACAGTAAGAGGTGAATTAGGATTGAGCATTGTGTCTTATTAACACTGGCGATAGCCAGTGTTAGTAAGGGTCGACCTAGGACCTCTGTGTTAAATTCTCAACTTTGAGAGCTTATAACTCCGTCAAAAGTAAACATCTTTAAACCAAATTTGGAATCTAGCCTTGACTAGTCAAGGCCTGTTTGCAGTCCAAAAATTATGAACTTCGGTCCAGCCAAACCCGAGATCCAGAGAGGGGCCAAATAGACAACTTCTTGTTCTGCTTGTTGTTGTTGTTGTTCTGGGGATACTTTCGTCTGTCCGCTCTACAGATCAAACCATTTGTCCTATAAAGCTGGTTCTTAGCTCAATTTACAGGTACTGCTCTGTAGATGTGCCCTTTTCATAAGGCCTTTTCTAATTGGTGAAGTGGTTCAGGGGTTACGGAGCTCTAAACCACCAGGTTGATTGTTTTACATTGTTTTAAACATTATTATTATGCAACAATGCCAATTAGCAAACGCCTGCTGCAAGACATAGACTGAAGATTAAAGGATTTATTTTTATTGTTACCATTGGCGATATCCATGTTAGTAAGGGTCATCCTGGGGTTTCTTGTGATAAACTCTCAGCTTTGACCGTCAACTGTACTGTTTTACAGTTTAGCTGCAATTCTAAAAGTAACACGAATTAATAAACAAAAACGGAACGTTAAATGCTTAGAGTAAGGATCTAAAAGTCAAAATCTAGAAGGAACACGGACAAGCTTTGACAGTCAGGGTCTAGGTGTAAAACTTTGTCAGTAAGTGGCTGGTAAGCAATAGACCCTTACTACCCAGTGGCCAGCAATAAATACATTTTGACGAAAAACTGGAAATCCTTTTGCAAAGACCCATGCGATGATCAAGTGGTAGTATGGTTATACGTTTCCTGCTTTGCTTTACGTTGAAAATTATTTTTCTATTTAGTAACATGCCAGCATATTCGTAGCAGAGAGCATTATGGTAAGACTCTACCATAAATCTACGAAAAATAAAAAATTCTAAAGCATCAAAAGACAAAATGCCAAACTTCACAAGAAAATTGTGTGATTAAAGTTCCATAACACTGTTCTAAAACCAAAGAAAACCTACTACAACCGTTCATACACACGTTCTGTCCGAATAGACTAGAACTAAGCTAACCACCAGGTAGTAAGGGTCTAATGCTTACCAGCCACTTACTGACAAAGTTTTACACCTAGACCCTGACTGTCAAAGCTTGTACGTGTTCCTTCTAGATTTTGACTTTTAGATCCTTACTCTAAGCATTTAACGTTCCGTTTTTGTTTATTAATGAATAATAGTCCATCTCCTTAGCAGTCACTTACACTGCTTTGCCTTGAATTTCACCAGGCAGGCACGGTTTTCACCTGGGAACGACTTTCACAAATTCTCTTTATCGAGGCTTTTGTTTACAGCTTTTTTTTTTATAAGCTTTTTTTTAACATGTACTTTTACCCACAGCTATTATTTATGCTCAGGATTTTTCGCATTCGGCTTTTTTTCGCGACTTTTCATTCCTAGTAATTGAGGAAATAAGTACACGTGAGTTAAAATTTCAGAATTAAATACACCGATTGGGAAGGAAACTTCATTTAGTGCACTTAATAACTTTTCTTTCCACAATTATTATTTAAAATTACTTTTTTATTTATTGCTTTTTTTCTTCTCTTTCTTAGATTATCAGAAATTGTCCTGAAAATGGCCGCCAATAATATTATTGTAAATCGTTGGATTGGGACATAATTTACTCTCAAAAAATTATTCATGGCAGTAATTTGTAGTAACCCGAATCTTCGCTATTTTTAGTTTATCAGGCCAATGACCAAGTTCTAAAAAAAAAAAAAAATCAAATTAATCGGCCGAACGAGAGATGCTGTAATGCATTACCCTCCATTATTTTTTAATGTTTTCATTCCGATTTTACGCAGCGATTCTTGAATATGAAGCAATCCAACACTGAAGCGAATACTGAAAACGAAGCAAGCGAACTAATCCAACACACAAGCAAGTGAATATATCCAACGGCGGTTTTTACAAACGATTTTGAGTATCTCTATCGGGAGCCAGCCGTTCAAGTATTTCTTCATCAAGAAATTGGTCATTTTC
>JAHWFP010141332.1:21150-40485 GCA_023313725.1 Lithobius niger | reverse complement strand
GCTCCACCTTGCTGTTACCCACGCATTGGGCATCGCCCACAAAAACGGCCAGCCGGGTCACACATACAGTTTCAAATGTAATTAGAAAACAAAAACGAACTCGTTCGATGTTTAAGGTAAGGTTTAACTGAACCGTTAAAAACATGAATAAGCTTTCCTGTAAAGATTCACATACCAGTAAGAGGCGATTCAAAATAATCGTGTGCTCACGAGGGCAGATTTTTGCCGCCCTCTTCGTTTTTGGTGATCATCTCACTCCGGTTTTTGGGCTTTTTGACCATATTATCGCTTTTGGACCCCCCCCCCCCCCCGACATCGATAACCACGGATATTTCACCGAAGTACCAAGTGTTAAGTATTTAAAGACGTAATTTTTATTGAATTTGTAAACAATAATTGTTGACATCATTTTGTCTCACAGTTCAACGAAACCGTTCGCGTTACGTTTTGTTAATACTAAAATTAGTTTGTTGTGATAAGTTCCTTTCTTAAAGCGATTTGTGTATGTTAATTTAATGTCTCGTTGAGCGGAAATATTGGCTACAAGCTAAAAGGATGGCTGAGAAAACATACGATTCGGCCAAAACCCGATCGACGTACAATCGATTAACAACTCCTCATTATGCAATCATGGACTCCTGTTACTACCAAACTACAGAAGAAGGGAAAGTGACACTTCATACTACATGTGAATTTTTTTTGTTGACTAGCAATGGATTCCAATAACATGCATTTGAAGGGGCACCAGGCAATATATTATTCCTTTTTTTTTTTTTTTTTTGCTATTTTATATGTGCCTTAACCGAGAAAGTGGGTCGTAACCCAAGTTTTAATCGGGAAAATTGAATTTATTTTTCTAAAAATACCCCAGCCGGATCTTGCCTCCTTGCAAGAACATAATACTGCTTCGTTCGTTCGGTTTTTTTTTTTTTATCTATGTCATCCTCCCCCTCCCCCACCCGGAAACGCATCGTCGCAATCTCTTTTTGGGGACGGCGTAAAATTTATATTTATAAAGTGCAGGGCTACCACTCTTGAATCGCGTGTAAATTTTAGGCCAAAACCGCTTCCAAATTTTATGGCAATTCTTACACGCTGTTTTCATGTTTTTAACACTTACGGCAAGGAACAAAACAGAAGTCCGTCAATGCTAAAACGTATACAAAAAAATAGTTGTTTCTGAACTTAGTAATATTTGGAAATTTCGGCAAGGATTTTGTTTAGTGCAGCTGTTTCAACTTCGACAATTTGGACGTTATTTACACGACGGTGGAAAGCCAAATGGGCTTGGTTAATGATAAATAATTACAGTTGCAAATTTTTACATGTAGGCTTTTGAAATTAAAGGCGCCTTATCACCTTTTCAACTCTAAGATGCAGCAGTGCCAGAGAATCTTCGAGCAATATAAAAAAAAATAGCGGTAAATAGAAAATGGAACAACACTATTCGCAGCAGCACCGCGGTTTTCATAACTAAAACGAGATCACGTGATCCACATCAACCTATTGGCTGAATAAGAATTTGGGCAACGTTATCGAAATGGGGAACAGGCGCCTTTAAACGTTGAAGCGGGGATTTAAACTTTCCCCAACATTTCAGCTTAGCCATCGGTCTGAGCACAAGGGCTTTGGTCTCAAAGTTCAAGGGTTCAAAACGTAGTACGATATTTAAGTCCAGAAGGCAACGGAAGTAGGTTTGCGTAAGTATTTATAACCTGAGAGACAGTAGTTACTAATTCTTCTTCAACTTTGGAATTAAGTTTCTTCAAGTTTCTGCTTTTTTTTCGCTGCTGTCTCATATCCGTTTCTTTTAATACCCTAAGACGTTTTCAGGGTTCAGACAATTTTTTTATTCTTAATTTCCTTGACATTTCAAGGTTTTCCAGGTGCAAGTTTTGGCAAGTTTTGGACGTGCGACAGGTTTTATCCAGTTTTTACCATTGTTTTAAACGTCCAAAACCCTTTTAACATAGTTTAAAATACGTCATTTTAGGGGGGGGGGGGCCCCCCAAATGTAAAGAAACAAATAAATCTGAAAATTATAACGAATATAACCCGTTTACTGGAAACATAATTAACTAATTTTGTAAAGCCATTATGCCACAGTGTGTTTTGTATCGCAATAGTAATTACGTTTATAGTAAGTTACTCCTTTGAAATTGTTTCACAGAGCCATTATTTAATTTTAAATAAGAGCTTTTGAAGTTTTTATGTTAATTTAAAAAGTTCATTTATGGCTGCAAACATTTCTGTGTGCCATATTGCTTGAATTTGGGCAGTTTAATCATGATTTTATTGCTTTTCGACACTTTTTGTCAGTTTTCGACACTTTTTTTCGGTTTCGATGGTTTTCGTACGGTTTTTGACATGTCAAGTCAAAAACTGGTTTTCGACGTCAAAAACCCAACCCTGATCCAATGGCAATTTTCAGGTGTTTTACAAGTTGTTTAGTTAGGGAGACAGGCAGTAGCTATGTTTTTATTAATATTTGTGCGAAAATTATCCAACAGACCTAGAATATAGCTGTTTAGAAACTAGTCCAGATGGGAATAAACGCATTTTCATCACAGCTATTGGTGCTAGCCTAAGATTTGGTTTATTGAAGTTATGTCTGAATCACTTGAAGCTATTAAAGCACAAATTAAAATGTTTGATAATAGCCTAGGATTTTGTTTCTGATCTACTAATTTAATGGAACTTACAGATCAGACAAAAAGGCATTTTTTTCTTATTTTCCCTGTATTTTCCCTGATTTTCCAAAAATTTTTCGTTTTCCCTGAAATTTCCCTGAGATTTTGGCTCTATTTTCATTTTCCATGAGATTTCCAGGTTTTGTCAGAACACTGCTTTTGATGAAGCTAGGTTTTGTAGTGGGAGCTATTTATTGCATTATTTTATCATTTTATGACATTATTAATGAGAAACTTTCGACAAATTTATGAAATTTCGTTAAAATCAGAATATTTTATGAGTTTAATCACAAGCCCTGAACGAGTTTCCTTAGGAATAAGGAATGTTGACTCGTGTTGCCAGTTTATAACGCCCAATTTATCGAATGTGTGCGCTTCAAAATGCATCTAAATAAATAAATAAATAAAATGTTTGCTGCAAAAGAAAACAGTCTTGATCGGTCCCCAGACGGCCGGCTAAATTTTGATTCTATTGCCTAAATGAAAATAAACATTACCTATAAATTTAGTATTCTCTTTCTGAACGCAAGGGATAATCACATTCAGAAAGATATACGCTAAATTTACAGCTAATGGCTACTTTCGACGGCATCTACATAGAAAGGAAAATTGACCGGTCCCGGGAGGCCTGCTAAATTTTGTTTCTATTGCCTGTAAATATATCCATTACCTGTACATTTAGCATTCTCTTTCTGAATGTATGGGATAATCACATTCAGAAAAATATATGTTAAATTTACAGCTAATGTCTACTTTCGACGGCAGCCAAAGAGGAAAATTGACCGGCCCCAAGAGGCCGGCTAAATTTTGTTTCTATTGCCTAAAAGAAAATATACATTACCAGTAAATTTTGCATTCTCTTTCTGAATACGATTATCCCATGCATTCGGCAAGATAATGCTAAATTTACAAGTAATGATATTTTCTATGGCAATTAGAAAGGAAAATCGACCGGCCCATTAAGGCCGGCTAAATTTTGTTTCTATTGCCTAAAAGAAAATATCCATTACCTGTAAATTTAACATTCTCTTTCTGAATGCCATTTTCTCATGCATTCAGAAAGAGAATGCTAACTTTACAGGTAATGGATATTTCGACAACAACTAGAAAGTATCATTAGACGAACTCAGAAGTAGGAGATAGTGCATAGCGCTCAGACCTTTATAAAAATGATGATAAGTCGACCAATGACAACAATCTTTTACAGTTATTCATAAAGGATGCCGATACGGTCGCACTGTTCCAAACTCGAGCAACTGTAATGGCAAAGAAATTATGTCTACAATTCAGTCGGGATGGTTACTTTGTAATTGTGGCTCCCCATCAGGTTACAGGGCTTAATTCGAAGAAGGGAATGTCAATCGATAAGCGCTCATGAATGATCTTAAATGCTGGAGTAAGATCAGCCTTCAGCCTTCGAAGATCCATTGGGTCGAGTCCAAGTTCTTGAGGCGTTCACAGTACACCAAGTCTCTCATGCCTTGTAATGATTTTGTAAAACACCGTTGAACACTTTCCAAGATGTCAATGTCCTTTAAAAGATTTGGAGACTACACTGTGCTTGCATACTCCATCAATGGGCACACACAAACCTTATAAGCACATACTTTAGTGTTAATTTCCTGACTTAAAGCAGCGATGAACAATTTGCAGATCTGCAGTTTGTTGCCTACACAACGGTTCCAATGGATTGAGAATTTCAAGCCAGCTGCAAGCCATACGCTGAGGTCTTTTATTGTTTATGGTCAATGTGGAAGTTTGTTACCGGCTCTCAACGTGAAAGCATTCGCATTTTGCGTATGATGTGCTTCTTTAATGCTAACTCTGGTCGATGCAAGGGTCTGGGGTGAAACCAAAGTACTTCTCTAAAGCTGAATCGTGTCTAGGGAAGGGTCCAGGAATGAAACCAAAGTGCTTCTCTAATACTGAATCAGATCTAGGCAAGGGTCCAGTGGATCAAAGTGCTTCTCTAATACTGAATCGGGTCTATAGGCATGGATCAGGGGTGAAACCAAAGTGCTTCTCTAATACTGAATCAGATCTAGACAAGGGTCCAGGGACGAAACCAGAGTGCTTCTCTAATACTGGATGGCTTTCAGGCAAGGGTCCTGTGTGAAATCAAAGTGCTTCTGTAATACTGAATCAGGTCTAAGCAAGGGTCCAGGGATGAAACCCAATTGCTCTTCTTATACTGAATCGGGTCTAGGCAATGGTCTGGGGTGAAACCAAACTGCTTCTCTAATACTGAATCGGGTCTAGGCATGGGTCCAGTGATGAAATCAAGGTGCTTCGCTAATACTGAATCGGGTCTAGGCATGGGTCCAGGGATGAAATCAAGGTGTTTTGCTAATACTGAATCGGGTCTAGGCACGGGTCCAGTCCAGGGGTGAAACCAAAGTGCTTCTCTAATACTGAATCGGGTCTACGCCAGGGTCAAGGGTGAAACCAAATTGGTTATCTGTTAATTTGCACAAAATACTGCAATCAGCAGATATCACTCATTCTTTTCGTATTTAAAAGCATTCTAAAAGGACCAGATTTGAAATCTACATTATTAATACCGTAGGTTATCCAAGCGAGGTATAATCGCACAGATCTCACCGAGAATCTTGTGGACAGCGAGGTATCTTGACCGCAGCAATGCTCAGAATCAGAATGTGTGGCGCCATCTGTTATCTGTTATGATAAACTACTTCTCCTAAGGTTCCATAGATATACGTAATTGTACATTGTATGTGAACTTTACAAAAACAAAAAAAAATTCTGAAATGTTTAAAACTTTTATACAGGCTACTAAGCAATTAAAGTTGTAAAATTTCTATATACGCTTTACTTAGGGTGTTATCCCACTTAATAAAATTTCTTCTTACTTTTTATTCTGTACCATTTTTTTTAATGCACTTTGTTTGTTGCGTGAGTCCTTGGTTTGTGTTTCATTAACTGAGTCATGCAATGCCTTCTGTACCTTGACTTGTGAATAAAGTTATAGTTAATAAAGTTATGGAGCTAATCCTCCAGTGCTGCTGTCTACGGCCACAATAACTATATTTAATCAATTATCCAATTCATTACAAAATTCGCACATGCATTGTTAATACACGCTCTTAGATCGATAAACCTGAGTAAAAGTCAGTGCATGATTATCACAGGGTAGGGAGGGTTGCTCCTCAGGAAAAGAACCTCATTCCGACCCTAATTCCACCCAATTGTCCACCGTTTCGTCAGTTTTTCACCAATTTTGACGTTCCAATATGCTATTTTAATCGTCTCGGCGAGACCCTTGAATTGGTGAAACAGACAAACCGATAGTTAAACACTGAGAAACTATTTAGTAAAAACGGGTAAACGTTTTTTTTTTTGTAAATACAATTTGTAAACAATGGAATATTCATTGTTTCTCTTTTTTTTTTAATTGTTTGTTTTGTAGTTTGGTGATTAGTGCAAAATGTGATTTTTTTTTGTTGGTGTGGGGGAGGGGAAAAGGGGTGGCATTGTAAGAAATATAACAATCGAAATTAATTTTTAATAACTGAACAATTCAAACACATTAAACGCACAGGCATGAAAGTCACTCTTGGTTGAAAACAAGCAAATAGGAGGAAAGTCACCAAATTTGTACAGTTTTAGACCTCTAGGGTCTTAAATACATTTTTAGGAGGTTTGCACAGCTAAAAAAAGAGGAAATCGGGTAAAACGAGGAAGGAAAATCGAGGAAATGAGCTGAAACCAGGAAGGCTTTCATGCCTGAAAACGGCATGCTGCTAAAAGTAAGCTTTTATTTATTTATTTATTTATTTTAGAAAATATTGTGGAATTTTCCACTGTAGATTTGTTTGTAAACCTTTTCAAACTTTGTCTGGTGATGTCGAGGCAATAATTACTTCCGTAAGACGTCACGACGCGTCACAACGCAGACACCGTAAACACGAGAAGACTTCCAAAAACGCGTCGTACAAAATCACACCTTTAGAACGCGTTACTAAGGTTTTAAATGCGTCATAACGTCGCCTTCTCGTCTGCGTGACGGAACGACCACGTTTCCTGATTATTTACCTGCAAAGCGATCGCCCGAGACATCGAATTACACGAATTAATATCCAAAATATACGAAAAACAGCTTCCTTCTCTGCACTTTGCTGCACTTCGCAAATCAAGAAGGCTGTGTCAAAACGTAAAACAACGGGGAATAACTACGAAAAAATTAAATGGTAGCCCGACTAATCCACTCGCACAGTAACTCATTCATCAAACTGCAAAAATTGTCCTAAACATTCCTACCCCCTCTGTTAAAACATGGGGGTACTAAAAATTACTGCTCAGACTCGGGGAAGCTCTCCCTCCCCCAAAGGAGCTGAGGAGTTCCCCCAATAAAATAAATAAATGCCCTCTAGCAAAGAAAAATTAAATGTAAAAAGACGGTATTTTCTATTGAATAATAACTAAACGGCCTGTCTTTTTGCAGAGGTGCAGTTATTATGTTTGGGTTTCGCGGCCTTTTATGTTGTAGATTCCAGCGACAGGGGAATTTTTTTTAGGTTGTTGCATCATTTTATTTTATTTGTTTACATTTCAATCGATCATTTCAATAAAGTAAAATGAAGTAAAAAATGACGAAATGAAATGCAAAAAAATTACAGTTGGCCAAACGTTTGCAGTCGTTTGCAGTCATTTATTCATTGACAATGAGGTAAAATAATTCCGCATGACGAAACAATTTTTCTAGTCGCTTCTCAACTCGCATTATCGGCTGTTTTCGTTGCAGGCCGGCGGAGCTAAAACCGCCGCCGTGTTGCAATTTCAGACGATTTCTATAGCTGCGAGAATGCAAAGAGACATTCGATGACTAAAATAAAAATTTGGAGCGGGAAGCGAGTCACGGGCATGCTACCTACCTGGCCTTGCTGCTTTTAGCGGACGAGCCTTAGGGCGCATTTATGCAACGACTCGCCTTTGCATTCTCGCGGCTACGAGCCAGAACTCATCTGAAACTCCAACATGGCGGCGGTTTTAGCTCTGCCGGCTCACAACGAAAACAGTCAATAATGTGATTCAGAATCGACTGGGAAAATTGTTTCGTCAGGAGGAATTCTTTATCTTATTGTAACGGATTATACGACTGGAAGCATTTCCTCAAATGATGTCGGCTTTAGCTAAGCCAGGTAGCGTTGTTACCATGGCAACGTCACCTCTGCTATCGCGATTAAATTCTAGCTGCCAGAATGCAAAGGCTAGTCGTTGCGTAAATGCGCCCTTAGTTAGCACAACTGAATACAAGACTTCGCTGTTCGGCACCCAACTAATGGTGATTGTGCGTAACTGTCTATATTGCTGCTGCTCAGCTATTTGTTGCAGTTAGTTTAGGTTTGGTTGGTTAAGTTAGGTCAGTTGAGTTAGGTAGAATTAGATCAGGTTTTCAGTGGTGCTAACTAAAGCAAACGCAGCTTTCGTGTTCACCCACTACACGATTACGGCGCTCCACTCCAGCAATGCAAGCTGCAAGAGAGTATACTGCACGTTTGTCTGCCATCTAGCGTCAAATCTGCTTACCTGGGAGAAGGAAGAGGAGCTGAGAGTAGGAGAAACCTTGGATCCGGTTGCTATGGTAACGGCGTCGGTAATCTCCTCGCCTTTCCAAGATGATCCTAGAAGGAAAAGAAAGAATGTCAGAAAACGAAACTGCCCGATTTCACGAGAATAGAAAAACTATTTGAAATAACAGTTTTGAAATAATTAAAGAAATGGGGAGGTTCCCAATCGCACATCACATTAATATTAAAATGGCAAAATTTTCGGCTTACGTGGGGATTTTTTTTCGAGGTCAGGACTGCATAACGACTTAACAGTTAGTTAAGCCAGAACCATTTTGCCCTAAATGGCGAAAAAGACACTATCAAACTTACTGCACAATTCTGGCGAAAATTTCTTCCAAGGGGGCCGAAAACTTGGACGTTTTAATTGAAATGTTGCCCGAATGGTAGCAGCACGTACAGATACCCCCAAGAGGATAGGGGAGAACTTTCGATAAAAAGGCATAAATACTTTTGAGAGTAAACATTTTTAAGCGCACGTAAAGTTGTATTGATGGTATCAAAACTCAAAAGGTGTGCCCACTGGCATTTTTTTTTAAATTTAGCAAACAAACAAAAAATACCCAGTGAGTATGTAAATTTTAACAAATTATGTGTAAATCCTACAATCAACCACCCCACCCCCTTCCCGTATCACTGTATCCTATGAGTTCCAAACGTTACGTTACCTCCTTATGACGTCATTACTCCACCCCACCACGTTATTCTGGGTGTGTAAATTCTACCAAATTGTGTGTAAACAATTTTATAAAAAAAAAAATCACCCACATCTCGTAGATTTTACATATAATTTGTTAGAAATATACACAACCGGACTGTGGGTGGGTCGGGGTGGGGGGGGGGGGGTCGACCCGTGCGGCGGTGTTCTTTTCACGGCATCAGTAAAAAAGGAGGAGCCTGTTCATTTTTAGCACGGTAGCAATGAAAAAAGTGTAATCAAATTCTGGGTCTCCAACAGAAACAAATGCCATATGACAACCAATGCGACAGTGTACCAACTATAAGACCGGCGTGTGTAACGAAGAACCAGCTATTTTTTTTTTAAATAATGTTTGAGACTAAAGCTGAGAAACAACGAGCCGATGTCTTCGCCGATTAGAACTCTATATCCGCACCACCCGCTAAAAGTTGTTCACAAATTAGGCTGTGTGTTCTCTGATTAGAATTTGTACAGCTCTACATATAATTTTTGTTCTATTTCAAAATACAGGTCTGCAGTAAATTATTTCCCCATTCGCACATTTAATGGGGACGACGCAGACGGATGTAACACATCCATAAATAAGTTGTGTGCCCCAGTCCCACTGTAATACTACTGCGGGGGGGATACAGCCACAAAATAGCGTCAGAAAACCCAAACGACCTTCAGCATTTATTATTGCTATCACTGCACATTAAGTAAATGTAGGACGGAGCAAAAGCTGTTTCGGAAGTAAACTGGAGCAACAGATGTAACCTTCCCAAGTTCAATTGTGCCTTTATCGAATACGTTTTCGTAACAACAGCTGGCTCTTGTATTATTTGCCCCTGTTGAGTAATCCAGTTATCCATTTTCATAGCATCGTAGCAAGTGGCTAAACTTGCAAATAGCACATAAACAGATGGCACACCTTCAGTGTATGGAATATCGCCCGAGTCTGTCTCTGCAGAACCGTTACGAACGGCTATCAAAACTAGCACGTAGTTGAGTTTTAGATAGGCTACAGAAAGTTAGGTGACTGGGTAACTTGGTTACCGGGACGGCACCACAAAGCAAAGCCGCTGAGAACGCGATGGTATCAAGACGGTTAACGATAAACGAAAACTGAACAAATACCGGCGTCCAAGTAAGCATCGCAACCCGATGCTAGATAAATTCAATCGTAACATCAATCTGACGGGTTTTCACTATGCTTGACCATTTTAAAGTGCGGTAAAAGTGTTCCATGGCACCGACATTCCAGTTTGTTTCTTTGACAAATTTAACAAATAGTCAAAAAGCCAACACTTTTAAGCTACATATATAAGGCTATCAGAAAATGTGGAACCTTGGTGATGACGTCGGTGCGATTCTTGAATGTTTGACCGCATTGGTTTGCTCCTTCAATTTGAAATTCCTTCTCAGACCTTTTCTGGGTCCCTACAATAACTCCATTTCGTTTTCAATGAACGTTACTGTTGTTCGATTCATCAATAGACACACGCTAGTGTGTCGCGCCAAGTTAGGCAACAATCATCACAACAAACATCACATCAATTCAATTGTCGAGGTTGTAAACCATTGTAGCGCGGCGCCATAGCGTCAGTGTCTTATATCTTGAAGCATAGTTGGGCACATTTCAGGTACTTGGGGAAAAATAATAATGCGGTAACAAAAGCTTAAATTGTGTTGAAAACTTGAAATCAAGAGCAATGACCCACCTGACAAAAATTAACTCGTGTAGGAATGCCAGCTAAGCTGCTTTCAATGCAAAATCTGACCCTCAATAACGTTGAAAATGTGTAACTAGCTAGCTATTCTGGTCCGCTCATCCCTATGTTAATTTCCATAGGGTGATTATTCATCGATACCGAGATAACGGGAAGGCTTCCAGCTAAGAAATTGGAGCAATGGCTGCAGTACGATACGAACTGCGTACCTTTTATGGTTTGGAGCCTAGGGGTGTAACGACGATGGCGTGTAAGTACGAAAATATTGTTATAACCATTGTTAGTATTGTCGGCATCGTCTCTCATTGGACAGCTAAAGTTCGGACAATGACAACGTGTATACTGACGTGTGTGCCTAGACACACACTAGTGTACCACGATAAATCTAAACAACGTTGCCAAAGAAATTGTATTCACGTCCAGTTCATGAAAAATAAACCAACTCTAAAAACAAAGCAAAATAAACAAAGCCAAAAACTGGTGAAGCGGCCATCAAGTTGAGAGTGGTTCGGCCCTTCGAAGGAGTGATATCAACACAACCAAAACTAACGAAATAAAACAAATTACAACAAAATTAAAACCAAACCAAAAACCTATAAAGAGGTAACCAAGTTGAGAATGGTTCGGCCTATAGGCAAAAGGTAGTATCAAATTGTGGAAAACCATATTCTTGTTGACGTGCCACTTTATTACACATCTGCACGGTAGTGGAGTTGAGTCTAATACACAATTTAAAAAACAGGACTGATATCATATCAAAAACTAAAACTGGTAAAAGGGGCCGCCAAGTTGCGAATAGTTCGGCCCTTCAAAGGAGTGAAATCAACACACCAAAACATTCGCCAACTTAATCGCACCGAATAATACTTTGGACGTTAAATGAAAACTTGAACATTGCTACCCAAAGTAGCAATGTTCTAGTTTTCATTTAACCTTCGAACTATTAAGCGGTGCGATTAACTTGGCGAATGTTTTGTTGTGTTGATATCACTCCTTTGAAGGGCCGAAGCATTCGGAACTTGGCGGCCCCTTTTACCAGTTTTGGTTTCTGATATGTATATATAACCATAACTGTATTTATATTTGTTACCCTACACACTGCTGGCCACTAACCCTCTTTCAATGCTACCGTGCAAAGAATGACACGTTCACCTTTTTCATTACTACCGAGCAAAGAATGAACACGCCCCCTCCCCCACTCTTTTCTTTGTTGCTGCGAAAAGAATGTACGTGCTTGTCCTATCGGAATTATTTTTCCTGCGTTGAGTTGGTTGTCATAATGACCTTCTATCCTCGTGCACATATCCAGGGTTTAGGCTGATGGGGATAGGCAGTCATTATGACAACCAACTCAAATATAGTAAATAACGCGATAGGAGGAGCATGTACTTCTTTACACTACAGCAAAGATTAAAAAAAAAAGGGGGGGGGAGGGATGTTCATTATTTGCTAGGAAGCAATGAAAAAGGCGAGCGTGTTCATTCTTTGCACGGTAGTAGCGACCGACGATGTGAAGGGTAATATAGATTAATAGTAGCAGCAATCACTAACAACGAAAGACAGGGTGTTTCAGCTAAAATAACCGATTTCAAAAATCATAGCTCTTAACACATTGCAGCTATGCAACAAAACAAAATGGCCATCATGCAGGTAATCACACATTTTGTTTGGATTTTTTACATACATATAACATGCTCCATGTGTATCAATTTAAGTGCACACCCTTAAATTCTACACGCATCGAAGACGTTCTGTGAAATTCTGTGAAATTTTGTGAATACCGCTCAGCATTTCTCTCAGGACTTCCGAATGCGTCCCTGTAAATCAGCCAGTAATGTTACTGGACCAGACAATCCTTTAAAATCTAAATAACCCCGAAAGAATAAAATTTCATATGGATTCAGATCAGGTGACGGTGGTAGCCAACCGTTACCAACGTTGTGACGGTTTGAGTAACAGTTGGAAAAGACTCGTTTTTAATTCGACGTGTCACACATCGAATTAATGCGGTTGTGGCCAAAAAACGGGTGGACGCAATTTACGTCAGCGACATCTCCTCAAAAACCAGACTCATTTGTTCAATTCTGATCAGACGAAATTCAAGTATGTGGGTGGGTCACTTGCAGTGCGCAAGTACAAAAGGTATTATGCTCCACACAATATACTTAAGACCAAGAATTTATAGGGTTCGGGGAAGAGAATTTGTAACTGAAACCCATACTGAAACGTCTTAGATACGTTCACATTAGTGCAATCTTAGTTTATAGAGGGCGCCACGTGTTTTATGTGGGAATTTCTACTCAGTTTTTAGCCTAAAATTAAACTAAACTACACGAAACTAGCTTATATTTAATTATTATTTAGCCTAGCTTAGTTGCAATTTAGTTTACTTTAGATTTGGGCTGAAAAATGAGCAAAAAATACCAGATAGAACACGTGGCGCCCTCTGAAAACTCGGACGGAACTATTGGGGGCGAATCTAATACGTTTCAATAGGGACTTTTTTAGAGTTAAAAATTCTCCTCCCAAACACTATAAATTCTTGATAAGACGTTTGAAGTATAATAACCTCTAACAAGGTCCTTCAGCGAAAAACCGTCGGTTTCCTGTAAGGCTGCAGATACTGCAGTATTGCTGTACTGTTTATACTGTTTAGTCCACGTGAAACTTTACTGGTGTATTCAACCATTATACACGTAAAAACAATTAATTAAAGCCATAGCCCAAATTTCAAAATGCCCAAACAAAGGAAGAATAATGTAAGGCTACACACTCGACTACTTTCTTGGCTACATTTTTTAAGTGTTCCTCAGTCTAGTCGTGTACATTCCGTTCAACACACTACTGATGATACATGTATCATTATTCCAGGCATGGAATTTTCATTAGTATTTCCCAGGCCATTCCAGATTTTCAAGGACTCACACGAATTACCTGAATTACCCGTACAGCAGCTGTGCTTATCCCACTAAGATGATTAGATTTTAAACATTTTCCAGCGATGTCGCTTAGCCTACAGAATGCAATCATTAGCTGATGCATCGTGTGCAAAGTAAAAATGGTAAAAACAATTGAGTACGGCATTTGAGTAAGGTTTCACGTGGACTAAACAGTATACAGCAACTCTGCAGTATCTGAAACCTTACAGGAAAGATTATTTGAGTTCCTTTGCTGTTTTGACTGCGGATCAGTTAAACCTCACCTTTAGTATCAAACGAGTTCGTTTTTGTTTTCTAATAATAATTAGCGCACAATCACACACTTTTCCCGATCACCAACGTGTGTTGCTTTAAAATTATCTTTAAAGGGGCGATGTTGTAACATAAAGAATACACAAGTCAGAAAAGCGTCAAGATATACCAGACAATAAATGTATCTTTCCTGTACCGTACGTATGTTACCTCAACAAATCACAAAATACGTGGAAGGACGTACCTGTAAACATGTCACCCTTAGAGCAGCAGACACCACTTAGTACCTCAGCTCACTCAAACGAATTAAGGACCCTCACAATCACATAGGTAATGCAAGCGTGTTTATCGTCTCTTTACACGCCACTAAAACACTATAAGAGCAGGAGGGTGCATTCATAAACTTAAACCATTAGAACGGAATGTCAGGAACTCTGCTTTATGTCTTTTCTTATCGTGGCTCAAGAATGTGGCAACACGTCATCGAGCAGGATGCTTGCCTCAAAAAATTGACTTTCAATAGGCAGCCAAACATTATTTTTGTGGGAGGCGGAGGAGGAGGAGGGAGGTAGGTGTATATGAGTGAGAGGGATAGAGAGACGTTTTATTAACTTCCTTCGTTCGTAACTGCTTTTTAACGACCCGTCAGAATTGAAGTGACTCAAGTGAGTATTCTGATTCGTCTTATGGGTTGATTTAAGTCGGAAATTGTCACTTTTTACACCAACAGGGCTGGCAGTAAACGGGGCAATCGGGGAAGAAAGGCATTTTTTTTTATTGTTTGTTTGTTTTTATACTGTGATTGAGGGGGAGGCAGTTTTTGTGGTTATAGCGTTTCGAAGTAGGTTTGGTGATGATCACGATGAGGGGTACACGGGGGTTAAATGACGTTGTCATGCTGAACGTGCACTCCTTATTCGGAACGTGCACTCCATCTCTAACTCAAACTGACATCACATCTCTTCAATGCCATTTACCACCAGAAGCTCACATGAGTAAGTTTGGAAAAAATCTGATGGTGAACGGCAATAAATAGGTAAGATGTCATATCGAGTTAGAGAGCGAGTACTCGTATCCGGCGGGTTTTTTCGGGTACAACTCAGGGTTGAGTGTTGCCGGCAAAAATGGCTTTTTGCCGGCACACTGGGAAAAAAAACATGGTTTTTACCGGCTAAAACCAGCAAGCCACTTCATACGCATATTTCACAGTAAAAGATATTCTTCTCATAATATCTAAGGACATTTTCGACAGTCAGTTGCATAGATATTGTGAGAAGAATATCTTTTACTGTGAAAATAAGCGTATGAAAGGTAAATAACAAGAGAGTATGAATTTTCAAAGTAAACGATGTGACGTTGTCAAGGGAAGCTCATTATAATTTGCCAATATTAGACTGTTGTAGGAGACATTTTTTTTTTATTTGACTTTAAGTATAGACTTTTGCCATATTTTTGGCCAAAGGGGCAAAAACATGGCAAAAACAGTTTTTGCCAGGACGGTAAAGACCATGGTAAAAACAGGTTTTAACCACTTGGTGGTGGCAAAAACCAGCTAATCCTAGTACAACCCACCTGAAAAAAAAACCCAATAATGTTTTTTTTCAGCTAGCCTATTTTTCCTATTTTTTACCAATCTACATTAAAAATTATTCAGCCACAGCAGCTAGATTTTAGACGCGAGAGCAACAGTTATCCTATATTTTTAAATTTTAATTTAAACTATTATTTTAAATAACTTTTATAAGACTGAATACAAAATTAAGGATACCTTTAAAAATGGTTTCGTCAGGGATCAACCAACAAGATTTAAAATACAACTCATTAAAAATAGTTATGGAGCCATGGGCCAAAATAACTCAAGCAGACTACTGTTCGGTTCGGTATGGTCCGGGATAAAATCCCTGCACACCTTCCAAAGCTGGACAGTTTTAAAGATGCAACAACTGGTTAATTTATGGTTAAAATGTATTAATAGTCTTATACACATATGAACTCATAACTGATTGTAAATAGGCAAGTATGTATAAATGAACTTAAATACTTTACTTATCAAAACTGTGATATCCAATTGATTTTGTTACTGAATGTTATAACATGTGAGTTTTTTTTTTTTTTTATCTATAATGATTTACATTATATCGCATCTGTAATACAAGCTCAACATGATCTTCGGGATGCTTAGCCAATAAATTATTATTATTATTATTATTATTATTATATGAATGGTTAATATTACTTTTTGTAATAAATTATTAATTACTTTCAAGTTGTTTGTCAACTGTTCGTAAGGAAAGGTTTTTGTTAAACAGTGGTGCATTACAATGGTGATGGCATAATTGTTTTTAGTGCTTTTACTAAGCCTAACAGCTACTAGAACTGTACTCGTAAAACACCCCCGGCATGAACTCAGACAGAAGCCTAAGTGAGGCTTGATAAAACTAGATAAAACCCGAAAAAAGCCCGATAAAGCCCGAAAAAAACCACCAAAAAAACTCGTAAAAAAAGTAAACCCAGAAAAAACCGTGTGGGTTGGTATTTTTTTTTTTTTTTTAGAAAAACGCCGTTTTTTTTCAAACCTGCTCAGAATACAGACCAAAGTTTAGCGACAAAAAGAGAACTTCATGATGGTTCTCTGGGAACACGAGTGAAGCGAGCAAAGAATGGCCGAGTTGTTAAGGGCTTGATCTCCAAGCCAAGAGGACGCGAGACTGAACCGAGCCATCCAACCCACGAACACATTCTGTTTTGAAAGATGGCGTCTGGCGATGTGTCGAGAGTGGGAGGGGTTACTGTTTACTTTGAAGTTTAGCTGGTCTGTTAAATTAGCCGCACTCGAGCTTTTAACCTTTGAATTTCCAGGACTTAATCTCTCCAGGATTTTGGGTTTCCTATATAGCAAGACAAATTGCGTTTGAAAAATTTACTTGCTAAAGTTTGATTAAATGTTACAAAAACAAGTAAAAAAGGGAAAGCACACCCTTAAAGTTGAATGTATGGGTCATGCACTTTTAGCAGCTGATAGTGAAATAAGTAATAATTATTTAATAGTATACTTTTTAACCAAAAAAAACGGGCATACAGTATTAAATTCTCGTTTTTTGTTTTGTTTTTACAATGGTTCATTGTTGTACTTGCAGGTACACAATTATTGAGATGTTATGATACCAGCATCGGGGGTATATCAAGTTCACGCTGCTGCCAATATTAAAAGAATGTTATCGTAAGTGAAACCTGATCAAAGCACGAACACACGTGATAAAACCTGGAAAAAAAAAACCCATCTGGGTTGTTTTTTGCCCCCAGAAAAATTCTAGTTTTTTTTTTCAAACTCAGTGCATGCACCAGGTCAATAAACGAACACACAGTAACTTATTTACTGATCATTTTAAAGTTTAAAACATTTTTGTAAATTGAGATGTGATATAATGTATAGCCTTGTTCGAGCTATCAAGGACGCGGGGGCGTATTGGCCATACGGGAAAACGGGATGTTTCCCGTGGAGCCTAGGCTCCGAGGGACAGTCAAGGGCCCATTGAAATCTTTTCATGATGACTGATTTCAACGAAATGGCACAAGAGAGGGACCTACGTCAATCATTTCCCCGACTAGGACGTACCTGCAAGGACGTCATCACGAAGTTACACGTTAAACGTCAAACTTTGAAATCAAATAGTTAATAAGGGTTCAGTATTTCGGGTCGTGTCATAATCTTTAACAAACTTCACCCAACAAGTGAGCCATGTTTGGCCTCCACAGGATGGTCATTTTTTGTTGTTGGGAATTTTTGCCCTCGCAATGTTGCCAGATAGGAAGTACGGTTTGTCTGGGAAAACAACCCCAAAAAGTCTGGATTTCATCGAAAAAGTCTGGAGATTCTCATCAATGCGCCAATTTCACAATTTTGATGGTAAAATTTTGACATAGAAGACGGACTTTTTTTTTGTGTGAAACCAAATAAATAAAAACCTTTCGTTTTTAGCTTTAAAAAATTTTTTAAAAGGATGCTGACCTGACATGCAGCGACGTCTGGTATCGACATCACTAATGTCGCGTAGCGTTATTGCAAGTAGCACGAGAATGTATACGTGGCGCCACTAGTCATACACTTCACCACTTACCAGCAGCTCAGTCTACGCAGATGCAAAACAACGTCACTGGCGTACACAATAGTTAGCAACATTCAAACCAAAATTCTTCATACATACAAATAATTGCAGCTCAGTTTAAGGTCTGGAGATATTAGCTAATTTTAAGCAAAAGTCTGGATGTCTCGGACACTGTCAAAAAGTCTGGAGAAATCCAGACATGTCTGGGTATCTGGCAACACTATGCCCTGACTTAGATATCGAACCAATGCACACATATTCATTTTTTTTTTCTAGCTTAAAATATTGGATTGAACTAGGCTCGGGGACTTTGAAAGCTATTTTAATGTGACTACAGTAGGCCTAGGCTATTCTTATTCTTGTTTGGACTATTGGTCTCACCTAGAGATCGAACCAATGAACCGATTTAAAATTTTTATAGCTTAACGTGTAAATATTGGACTAGGCCTAGAGTCCTTTGAGAGTTATTTTCATGTGACTATAGAGCAGTGACACGACGAAGTATAGTATTATTGTGTATAACTCTATGGTGGAGCCAGTAACTGGGTTAGCTGCAAGGAGCACTGGAGGGAGAAAGGAAGATCGTCTTATTGAAGCCAATGCTATTAGACTGGATTTCTTAAGCCTATAACGCGCGATTTTTGTTGTTGGAGAACACAACGTTCTTTTAAGCCTAAGAAATCCGCTCGCAAAGCACTGTCTTGACTAGAAGTGCCGTTTTTTCCGTTACATTTTAATCTAGTGCACCTTGTAGCTATTACCTCCAAATGGTGTCTCGTATAGCCAAAATGACGTCACATGACGCTGCTCTATAGCCTTGTTGTTGCTGCTGTCAGTGGGACTTTGACGTCACCTGGTCACCGAACCAATAAAACTTATTTAAATTTTGTTTTGTTTGTGTAGCCGTAATTGGAGGTAGTAACTTTCTGGTGGAAGTTATTTTATGGGACTACAGTATTGTTGTTGTTAGGACTTTTTGATTCCATCGAGAGATCGAATCACTGAACGGACTGTAAATTTGGACAGCTTAAAATTCTAAATATTAATAATGCGCTGAGTCCGTTTGAAACTGTTGTTTTTGTTGCTGCTGGGTCTTTTGGCACTCAGGTGGCAACCGAACGAACGAACCAATTAAATTGTTATGGCTTAGGCCTGAACTACAGGCATTAACAAGCTTCAGGTTCATGTAAAAGTTATTTTAATTTAAGTAACGCTGTTGAAACTATTCCCCTCACCTGGATATCAAATTATTGAACTAATTTTTAATTTTTATAGCCCTATATAATTGTGTTTTATATATAATATAATATAATATAATATAATATAATATAATATAATATAATATAATATA
>JAHWFP010141332.1:0-18641 GCA_023313725.1 Lithobius niger | reverse complement strand
TGCTTTGCCTTCGAAGCAGCAGAAGGCAAAGCATTAGCAGAGGTATTAGTAGCCGCAACTACCGTTAGAGGTCCGCGTAGGACGGGAAGAAGTGAGACGGCACATCTAGTTAACTTTCTAATCTATGGTGCGACTCGGATGGCTTACCGGGCTTTTTCTTGTGTTGCTCATTATAGCGTTATAGGGTTAGGTTTTTTTTTTCAGGCTTAGATCCATACTTATACGCTTAAGCCCCTTTTTTTTAAATACTAAAAACACATACACATGAACATGAGGTCCGTGAAACTCAAAACAGTAAGTATATAATTTATTTGGGATAATTGTTGTTATTATTGCCATTCTTTATTAGGCCTTTCTACGGTGCTAAGGAAGTAGACGATTAGTTTCAAGACAAGGCTCAATTCTAATTTACTTCTCACTGTATAGCTAGGGGACTATGCATCTATATCGTTACATATTAGGCGTCGGCCAGAATTTAACCTTCTGTCCGAAAATCCAACCCTTCAGTCAGATCTCTCCCACCAATTTCCCGACTCCCGAGCCGTCGAGCTTATTATATAGCAGCCCGAGCCGTAGCCTCGTAACCAGCGGATTACGGCTAAACCAGTGCGATCCGGTTCTAACTGGAGTCGAACAATAGGACACTCTCGCACCCGACTGTTGGGCGCTGTGCCATCTCCCGCGTGCACACGGTGGTTAGCAGCTTGCGCGCAACAGTTCTGTTAACGGCAAGATGCACCAAGAAAGCGCTGGTTCCGTAGATTGCGTGTTGCCGTTACGTAAACCGTTACACCTTTAATTAATTTAATAGGCATTTCTCTCATGTGTAAAATGCCATTTCGCAGTGGCGTAACTTTTCAAAAAAACAAAAAAAAAAACAATGCAGTTATTACCACACAAGGTGGGGGCCCAGTAGAGGCCGCCCTCTTTCATTAAAAAAAAGGTAGGTTTTTGGCACATAAGGCAATAGCCCCCCCCCCCCCCTCCACTAAAAAAAAAAGACAAGGCAAAAGCCCAGTGGAAGAGCCACCTTCACAGAAAAAATAACAGTTTTTGCCACTCAAGCCGAGAGCCTAGTCGTGAGCCCCCCCCTCACATCACACACAACATGGAACTATAGCAATAACTTACTTTCTGATATGTTTTGGTTACAAAAACAATTAACCAACCCCTCCCCCCCCCCCCAAAAAAAAAGTCGATCTGCCTGATACCTCATCTGCCACTGCATTTCGTTTTAATTTTCTAAGGAAAGACTCTTCTCTAGGTGTGGTACGAGACGTGAAGATGGCTCCACAAACGAAAAGTTAATCGATAACGAAGACTTGCCATCTGAGCCTTAAATTTCGATGTCTGCCGCTAGATGGCAGCATCTGCCCGCCATTGGTCTGCGCGAATTTTTGGACTTCTTGATTCTGTTAGCGAAAGCTCTTAAACTTTTGCTAATAACTACAACACGGATTTTAATTCTAGGGGAATTAAATAAACGCAGTGGCTACTACTGCCAGTACAAACTATGCTGGGAGCAAGACACTTCAAAACGCTGCTGCCAGTAAGCCGCATTGTGTTACTGTACGAGTGGTACACTGGCAGCAAGAAACTTGAAAACGCTCCTGCCAGTAAGTCCCGTCATTATGTACTGTGAAAGTGGTGCACTGGCAGCAAGAAACTTGAAACGTTGCTGCCGTTATACAGCTCCGTTATATGTACTGTGAGAGTGGTGTATGGGCAGCAAGAACCTTGAAAGTGGTGCTGCCAGTAAGCCCCGATATGTGTACTATGAGAGTGGGTACTGGCAGCAAAAAACTTGAAACACTGCACTGTAAAACTGGTGCACTGGCAGCAAAACAACTTTAAACACAGTGCGGCTATAAAGCCCCAGTAAACGTACTGTAAGAGTGGTCTACTGGCAGCAAAAAACCTTTAAAACACTGCTGCCAGTAAACTCCATTATATCTGCTGTAAGAATGGCGTACTGGTGGCAAGTACAGCACTCATAGTGCGCCACTCTTACAGTACATGTATGGGGCTTACTGGCAGGAGCGTTTTTATGTATTTTGCTACCAGTACACCACTCTTACAGTGCTTGTAATATGGATCACTGGTGTCAGTGTTTTAAAGTGTCTTGCTACCAGCATGTTTTGCACTGGCAGTAGTGTTGTCTGCCTTTAAATAACACACGAAAAGAATTATGTGAAGGCCCGACATAACCTCGACATTTTCAGCAGGGTTGCAATGATTTCATCAAAAAGATTTAAACAATTGCAGTGGGGCACCCGGGAGAGAGGAGTGGGGGGAGGGACGTTCTTCAAAGACCGGATTTGGGGGGAAGTAGACAATTTAAGGCTGCAGTTAGTGAAATAAAAAAAGTTCTGTAAATTGGATTTCTAAACGTTTCAAAGGTTCGAAACTAGAGAAACCATTATTTTTTTAAGTGCTCCGAGGATCTTAAAGTATAACCCCCTCCTTCCCACCGTACACCCCTCAGCTGAATTTTCGAACCCCCATTTTGAATTCGATTTTTTTCTGCCACCCCCCCCCTCCTCAAAAAATCCTGGGTCCGTCACTGGTCAGTTGGGGGTGCCTTTGAAAACTAACCTGGTTGGATCAAGCAAAAGTAATTCGCGTTGCAGTCTCGTTGCTGCTACACGTCACGAATTAGCATCATTTTAACCCAAAATCGTCACTCGAACGATTCGTCATCGTATCGATGCTCATTCACGTGACACCAATCCAATAAACTACAAACAGTATTATTTTGAACAGCAAGCAGGAGTTTGTTTACGTACTTGCTGTTAAGATACGTTGAACATGAAATCACTAATTTCTGAAACGTATTTGTAGAATTATAACCCCGAATCTTCTTCCACCCTGCACCGAACGCAACATAAACTCATCCACCTGACACAGCAAATTAAGGGAAATAAATGCAACGCCCCCCCTGTTTCTATCTCGTTTCTGATTGGTCAATAGACGATTCGTTTGCAGTGTTAGCCCCCTATCCCCCAATTTACCGCCAGGAACCAAGCTCGGCTACCAGGGTTTGTTCGGTTGTTTAGGTTACTGCCTGAAGCATAATTTGAATGCCATATGTACAGGCAATCGTCTAAGATTAAGCTAGATCAGGGAATTATGGCGCGAAATCTCGCACGACCCACGCAACTAGTACATGCAACAGCATGTTTCTTCGCAACCTGAGTTACCTAGGTCAATTTTCAAAGGCACCCCAGGTTAAATCCTCAATAGAAAATCATGAATTTCACTTGCTTTAGGCCTAGCGAGAAAAACTTCAGAAAACCTGACCAGAGAGCTTGCTACCTGTTTATCCCGCTCTAAATTATGTTCTGTTGCCAATAATTTAGCCCACTTGGAATCAAAGTTTCGAAAATCAAATGCTGTAAAAGATGGAAAGGATTAATGCTAACGATTCGCCAAATCAAAATTGCAATGGGCTTGCCGAAAACAATTATAAAATGTCATCGTAAAAATACTACCAATCTGACAAATTTCAAGCGGTCACACATATACGCAGTGGGACCAACCTTCACCAACGTCGGTCGCGACTCGCCAAATGGCGAAGAAAATCGGGCAGTTGGCCACTTGATTCTTAGCACTGCTGGCCATAATGGCGACTGATTCACAAACCCTGATGCTGAAATTGTCATATCACGGGAACCGTACTAGCTAGAAACAAGCTGTTGGCGCTATTGCGTGCAGAATTTCACGGGCTATCCAAACAAGTATACAATAGTGTTGTTACTAGTGTCTTTACCTGATTGAAGAGTTAGATTAATGCAACCAATGTTTAAACCTTAAGTAGTGAGCACACCTGCTAAAACTATTTCTACATGGCGAGGAGGTAATAGACAATGGCGAGTGAATTTTAACTGACCAAATGGCGAGCGCCACACAATTCACATTCGTGAAGGTTGAATGGGACCTGGACGGCAGACCGGCATCTTACAGGGTTTAGTTATACATATGCCTTCTTCAACCATACACTGGTAAGGGAGGGATGGGGTATAATTTCAACCGATTGAGTCAATTACCCACACATCAAGGCAACAGCAAGTCAAGTCAAAGCCATTTCTACCTAAATACCGTTGATAAGAAATCCCATTCCAGATCAACTCCAAATTCAAATTCTTGAGTTAGAGACATTTTAAACCTATAGGCTATAGTCACTGCCGTGTTTCAATGCGATTTAAATCATTGCCATATTCCGTATTTGTTGTTTCAAATCAATACTTCTCGTTTCCCTTTTGAAAAAGTCAATTCCAATTCACTGACTTTCCCTGTTGATCGACTTTTAGTTCCAGTCAATTCCCGGTTGATTCGGGAAATATTTTGACCGATTCCATTCAATTCCACCCAATTCAGTCTAAGTCCATCATAATTTTAGGTAAATTCTGGCAAAATGTACGACATTGCCGAAAGTTTAGACGATTTTGGTGAATTTTGAGGTTGAATTGGGTATAACTGATTTGGATTTTCTGGAGCAAGCCTGGGTGTAATTGCAAGTGCACATGCAATTAAGTTTGAATCAAACAAGGTCAAAACAAGGAAATTTAAGTCAAATAAAAATAAAATTAAATCCAGGCAATACCGATCCAGTGGATCACTTGCAAGTCAAGTCAACCTGAGTGCAACATGGACTGAATTTACGGTCAAGTCAATTCGTACCAAGTCACTTTATAATTTCGGGAAATACCCAAGCCAAGTGCAAATCTAGTCAATAGGAATTGACGATTAATAAGATCCATTCCATCAATTCATAACTTTGAATTGCCCAATGTTGACTCAATTCCACCAAGTCCACAAAAGTGGAAGTGAGTCAATTCATTCCAATTCCGGAATTGACTTGCACCCATCACTGCCAAGTTTACCAAACAGTGGCTTGCACTGCAAAACAATAGGCCTAACATAGCCTAATTTTCGTGTAATGCTCATTGTAATACTCACTGTAGTATTACAGATGATGTAGCCTTTAGTTGCAGGTTAATAACTTCCACATGCATTTGAAATTTTGAACGGAAGCCTTGAAGCAAACCCATTTTAAGGGTTTTAGTTGCAAAGCTCCAGGAATATATTAGAAGCCACCATTCACCAGGGTTCAGACAACGCAATTTTTTATTCTCAATTTCCCTGACATTTCTAGGTTTTCCAGGCGCATCCAATGGCAATTTCCAGGTGTTAAAATGATGTTTAGTTAAGGAAACAGGCAATAGCTAATGTTTTTAATGTTTGTACAAAAATAATCCAACATCTCGAAAAATAGCTGTTTAAGAGACTATAGTCCAGACGGGACATTTTCATCACAGATATTTGTACCAGCCTAAGATATGATTTATTGAAGTAGTATCAAAAAACTTGGAACATACTAAAGCACAAATTAAAATATTTGCTACCAGCCTATGATTTTGGTTTCCAATCTACTAATTCAATGGAACTTACAGTTCAGACACAATGGCATTGGTTTTTTTTTTTTTCAAATTTCCCTGATTTTCGAAAAAAATCTCGTTTTCCCTGAAATTGTGGCTCTATTTTCATTTTCCCTGAAATTTCCGGGTTCTCCAGGTTTTCCAGCTTTTGTCTGAACCCTGTTCACGCTGAAACTGTGCTTGGTAGCTGGTACACAACAAAAAGTTAAGGCGCTCTGGAGTCTGACGCAAACACGTATGTTCACGTTTCTCCAAGAATGGAAGTCTTGGAATTAGGCTCAGAAACGGATGCCGTTTTCCTCAAGATGGCGGCTTTTAATTTGACACACGTTCTTATACACTTGTCCGTTATACCATAGTAAATGCAACCTTAGTCTTAAAAGGACATTCCTGCCAACGACATTTTTCTCGATCGACCACATCAATCACGGCCCCAAAGGTCCATTTACTTACCGATAGTCAATCCCTTGCTAAAAATCCGTTTTAAAGTGTGGCGTCGAGGAGATTTTCTGTTTAATATTGGGAACTATATTTACTGCATCCTGCACGTATATGATCCTTTGCGCACTTACAATAATAACCACCAGTGTGTGTGCATGTACTAATTTTTAATCGTTTGCTAATAATTACCAGGAGATCAAAAATCTAAAAGACTAATGCGGTAAAAATTAAAATTGCCAATCGATTGCCGAAAAAAAATTATACGATAGCAGCCTAAAAAATTATAACGTAAGATGTTAAAATACGAAAATCATTCTGGTTTATACCGACCCAATTTTTTGCATTCATGCTGTTCCGCCTACCACGCCCAAGGCCAACTGAGACAGTAGCTGCGTTCCACCCTGCGAGGAACGCAGCTACTATCTTAGTTGATCGTGTATTACTACGCAGCGTCTCGCGAAACGATGCGATGGTAACATGCGCGGATGGCGATCGGCGCGTGGCTGTTATAAGGCAGGACGGGGTGTACCTTTAAACCCTAGGCGGAAGCATACGAAAATCTCGTCTTTCTGACGCAGTTCTTAAAACACATGGAATATTTCTCGTTGCATATCATACAAACCGTCGCTGCGACGCACAAGGGTGACTTCGGCTGTCACTTGAGTCAAAATAAATATTAATACGTGTCATCTATTTACAGACGCATTTCAGACGAAAAAAAGGATCGCGTTTCACGGCAGACGATGTATTGATTCAGCTCCGTTTGAATAACATCAACCTTATTAAAGGCTTTTTAAAGAAGGAAGATGCATGTGCGTTTAAAGGGCAGGAAAGCGTTTCTTTGAGCTTCTCTGCACGTCAAGCGGCCAGTTTTGTTTTTAGGTTAGGCCAAGTCGATGAACAGGGTGTTCAGTTCAAGCATTTGTGAACTTACTATGAGTTTGTGTACACTGGGTACCCAACCTACGACCCCAGGGGCGTATTATTGATTTGGATACCGATTTGAAGGTATGTTTTCCCGCACCGTAGTGGCTACTGCCTGTTCAAAATAGGCTGGTAGCAATACACTTAAAAACGCTGCTGACTGTAAGCCGGGCCCCATTGCATGTATATACTGCAAAGTGGTGTACTGGCAACAAGGTACTTAAGAATGCTGCTGCCATTGTATGTACTGTTGTTGTTTGATGCATACCCAGGATTAGCCATAGCGCCAGAAGGAGGGAGGGACAATTTTGCTAGATAAATCCATCAGAAATTCCTAGGTTCATTGACATGCCACAATCGACATGAGCATGAGACATCACAGGGCCCTTCTCTTCCCGAAAATGCCAGGGATGGCTGAGACCGGACTCGAACCCGGGACCTCTGGCACGTAAGACAGTCACGCTAACCATCAAGCCACCTTGTCCCCCACAGCCATTGTATATGAACTGTAAGAACTAAGAGCGGTGTACTGGCAACAAGACATTCAAATTAGCTGCTGCCAGTAAGCCCCAGTGTATGTACTATAATAGCGCTGTACTGGCATCAAGACAATTAAAAAAGCTGCTGTCAGTAAGTCATTATACGTACTGCAATAGTGGCGGTCGCTCAGTACGCGGGCGGCTTAATAGTAAATGGGGCTTAGGGCGCGTTTATGCAACCACTCGCTTTTGCATTCTCGCAGCTTGAAGCTAGAAATCACCTCAAATTCCAACATGGCGGCGGTTTTATGTCTGCCGCCTCGCAGCGAAAACAGCAAATAACGTGAGTTCAGAAGCGTTTGGGAAAATTGTTTCGTCATGAGGAATTCTTTATATTATTGGCACGGTTTATAAGACTGCAAGTATTTACTCAAACGATGTCGGATTTAGCTAATCCATTTAGCGTTGTTACCATGGCAATGTCACATTTGCCATCGCGATTGAGTTCTAGCTGCGAGAATGCAAAGGTGAGTCGTTGCATAAACGCGGCCTTACTGATAGCAGCGTTTTAAAGTGTTTTGCTCCTAGAGTGCCAGCATATTTTGTCATCTGTCATATTTTCCTTTTCCCTGAGCGAAGCGAAAGATATTTTTGCGAAACTAGAAAATTGACTTCGTTCTGCATGCACTGTACTGCGCTGAGTGGAGTTCACTTTGACATCCAATATCAAAAAATTGGCAAATGATAAGCAAACCCAACAATGGTGCTTAGACGGGAATTCATTCAGGAGAATTTCTCACAATTTTTTTTTTGAAGGGGGGAGTGGAGGGGCGCGACAAGAAATACTGGATGTCTTAATACACTAATATAACACGCACAACAACCTGATATTTAATATTGGCGGGTGGGTACGCGGACATATGGGCACCGGAGGCTTAGGCATCCCAAATTAGGCATTCGGACAAATAGGCACCCAAATAGGCGACTAAGTGTCCCAAGTTAAAAAATTGTATTTTTAATTGGGATGGATTGTCCTCAAATTGGGGGGGGGGGGGGGGGAGAAAAAAATTAGCTGTAAAATGTTCGTAGCGTTGAAAACTGCTAAACATTGTTTGTTGGCATATTTATTACACTAGCATCTCTGATATGTTATGTGTTAGCCGCAGTTAACGCGGCAGCGCGAGTGAGGCAGCGTAATTTGGAACGTTAATTCACTACAAAAAAATGTCGGGAAAAAATGCAAAAATTCCCCCCAACGGTACACACAACTAAGTGTCCCAAATTTAAAACAAACTATACAGAATTTGAGGGCAATCCATCCCATTTAAAAAATAAAATAAAAAAAACTTGGTGCCTATTTGTTCGGTGTCTGTATGTCCGGGTGCCTATTTGTTCGGGTATCTAAATGTCCAGTGCCTAAATTCGGGTGCCTATGTGTCCGGTGCCACCTAAGTGTCATACATCCTGGCGGGTGGGAGGGAGTCCCTCGTTACGAAAAATGCGGGAAGGAGGGGGGATGGGCAACGCTGGATCCCATTAGGACTAGGCGAGGAAAACTCCGGCCTACCAAAGGTGTGTAATTAAACAGGATGAAAAGCCAATCGGTTCAGAAGGGTTAAATAAATACAGATGCAAACCTATTTACGTTGCCTTTTGGACTTATATGTTAGATTGCCGGAGCGGGGAATCGAACCCACGACCTTCGAAACTAAAGGGTAAGGTCCTTAAAACGGTACGACCTCCGCCTTTGTGGTTTCAAAGGTCGTGGGTTCGATTCCCCGCTCACGCAGTCTGACGTACAAGTCCAAAAGGCAACGTAAATAGGTTTGCATATGTATTTATTTAAAGGTGTGTATTTGTGCTGTATAGCCTTCAGTTTGAAAATGTTGAGGACCTCTGGTCTACACGACAAACGCCGTTTACAGGCGTACCCAATCATTTCTAAAGTACTCGTGGAATTCTTCTCTACTCCACGGGGCGGGGTGCTTGGGATCTGGAGGGGGAAGGTGGGGGAGTGGAGATTTGACAAAGTGACACCTTCCTTGTCAGGACGCGTCGCAAGGTTCTATACAGTAAAGGCTGGAGGGGGGGAGATTAGTTGGGCTTCCTTGCACGTCACGCGTGCCAATATAAACACATGCTATGAGTTCAAGGTCAGACAGTACCGAACGACCCGCCGAGTTACCGACTTAGTTGAAATCAACACTGGCCGCTTTTAAACGTGCAGCGAGCCCAATCTCCTCTCTTGTACCTTTTCACCGACATTATTTTTGAAGCGATGCAACAACATTTATTGGCGATAAGACGTAATTCCTCGAACTAGTATGCATGTTATTGTGAAGAAGTCTTCAATAAAGGTCGAAAATTTTGAGTTCTTATCCTATAACTAAACTAAGACAAAAATTAATTTTAACCGCATTACTTACCCCCAGAATCGGAAACAGGTCGACGAGGAACTTGCGTAGGACATGGCGTATTCCCAATCAACTGACCATTCTCATCCCACTCTCTGAGCTCGACCAGTGACTTGACCGCTCGACGGCGGGCGACTCGGTCGGCGGCGGCAAGACGCTGATCGGCGCGGGGGCGGCGGATGCTCACTTTCGCCCTTCGTCCAATATCCGTCAAACTTTCGTTACTGCTGCACAACGACCGGGACGAAGGGGACCTGGACGGCGGGGACCGCGACGGCGGAGACCGGTCCTCCGACAGGGAAAGGGCCACTTTTTCCGGTGTCCATTTCTGGGCCCAGGTAGAGGTCAGGGCAGAAACGGGGCGACTGAGACCGTTCTTGGGCATAACAGCGGTGGTTGAGACCGGTCTCAAAAACGACACTGACCGCCGCACCATGGTCTCAGCTACGGACTCGTCCCGCATCGCGACCAGTGTTGTTAACACCGCGGCAACCGTCGTGGCAACTGTTGGAATGGTCGGCGACGATATTCATGACGCTGGATGTCTGTGTTCAGTGTGATATCGCAATAACAGCACAAATTTATGACGTCACGCGTTTGTACTGGAGCAGTGAAGAAAGAAAGCACGGCAGAGTTAAACGTCACCGAAAAGTGTAGGCAGACGTACAAAGAGACAGCTGCTGTGTCTGTCACGTACAATGTCACGTTCAAATACGTCACTCAGTACCGACACACACGTTGTACGCGACACATATTGACGATCATGTGTGGTACGATTACGTACGGGGTCGCAACGCACTGGTAAGTAAGTACACCAAGGTACTTATAAGCTTAAGGCGTGGGGGGGGGGTGAGACAGTCAGCAAAAGCACTGTGAATGTAGTCGTCAAGTAAAATCAAGCAAGGCCCACCAACAAAAAATCACGCATGTACGCTGGGATAATGTAGAATCGGTTGTAGACCAGAAGGTGCTACCAAAAGTAGAACTTTGTACTGTGGTCTATGTAGAATGTAGCCTATGTACTGTTGTGGTTACTGATTCGGCAGGGAGGTCACCAGTAAATTTTGGTGTGTAGTCTGCGTAAATCCAACCAAAATGGGGAAAAAAATCAACTGGATTTTCCGGTTTAGTGTAGATTCGGTTGTACGGGAACTTTAATCCTAATTAGGCATTGAATCACAGGCACGTACGGATCAAAAGCACGTTCCGTTTTAGGCCTACGAACTACAAGTGCACAATGCTGGTAGTTTTTGTCATTTGTAGCAATATTGCAATAACAACACACACAATGCGCAATCTCCACTGCAGTAGCCAATGGTTGTAGATATAGCTGAATAACGATCAAGCAAACGCGCACTTAATCACAAACTGCTATACGACCACAGCATCAGCACACAAAAATAGAATAATTTTCCAGATGTAAAAAAAAAAAAAATCATCGCTTCACACGTATAATCCTCGAGGAATATCACGCACTTAACACCGTGACAAATTCCGTACTTTAAAACCAGATCACTGCACGCACAACAATGCAATTAGAAGTAATTCCAAGTCTCAACCACTTTCCTTGCTTTTCAACATTAACAAAAGCAGATTAACTAAACACTGGTTGTTGCGGTTAAATTAGCCTAATCCCTCAATAAAAAAGAAAAATAATAATAATCCGTTTGTAAGGCATCCAAAATGTGTCCAGAGAGGACGACAGCACAAAGGAGATTATTTCTTGTTTTGCAGTTTGAGAACTTAACTTGGGATTTGTCACAAATTTCCGTGAAGCAGCTTGGGTGTATTACTTGGTGCGGGGATGCGTGAAAAATTGCCTTTCTTTTCATACAATTCCTTTTTCAAAACACTCAAAAGAAGAAGTCGTCTTCACTTGAATAAATTCTTGATTATCAAGAAGCTGAAGGCCGATGTAACAAAAGATAGTTTCCATAACTTCCTGGTTTAAAAAAAAAAAAAATACACACGCAAAAAAATACTCGGTGGTGTACGTACAGTGATGCGAATACTTGAACGAAGTAGTTGATAACCTTGGGGTGAAAATACTAAAATACAACGGGAAACACTTGAAGCCGATCCTCGTGTCCTTGAAGCGGAAATCTCGGCTCAAAAACACGTCGAGATGTGCACGAAAACTTCTAATTAAGAGTACAAATTTGCAAAAAAAAATTGTACGGTTGTGTATCCAATGTTGTATTTTAGGCACAAATACTTGAGCGAAGTAGACGATTCTTTAAGGTGATATAGGCCTACACACTATACGAAAGGAGACACAGAACGCCGTGACCTTGAACTTGAAGTGAAAATGTAGGGCAAGAATATCGCGACGTACAAGCCATTTCAGATGTCGAACACAGAATATTGGGCTTCGTCACAATCTGAAGTGTATTCGAACACTCGTACTAGCCCGTAAGCCAGGAACGTACGAACATGCGGCACAAATACGTCGAAACGTCACGTAAAACGTCGAATTCAAACACAAACGTCACTACCAGACGTCAAGCAAACATTCACATCCGAAGCAGTAAAATAAAAAAAATGGCATAATTCTGTGTTCGCGACGGTATCACAACGCAAATTCCACGACGCATGCCTACAAAAACACATGCCGTACTCGGCAGGCTACAAAACGGCCTTCAAATCCTCCAGTAGAAATACGTAACAGAACTCACGAGACTTTTAAGAACAGCCGCCACACCACCTGTTTCCACGCAGTATAAGCACGTGGCTTCCGTATGGTATTAGTCACACTTGACGGTCAGCGTGTATGAGACGATGCAGCGGATTCCAACACACACACACATACACTCACGTCCAAAAAACACGAAGCGTGTTTTCGTCGGTCCGTATCGGCGATGGGACGGATAACATCCAACTTGGGGTCGGTGTCCATTTTTCCTTAACGACATTCATTCCACCATAAGAGTTAGTTCTTGGACCGGCCCACTGGTCGGTTCGAGCAGCCGGCAAAACAACAAACTGCACTCCCAATCTTCTTACAAAAGCGAAGACGGAGAGGAGCGGCACACAGGTTATGCCTTCAGGGCTTTCCGCTGAATTCTGCATTCCCCATTCTCGGCAGCGCCAACACTTCTGACAATAGTTTTAACGACTGACGTAGTAGGCTTGGAGGGGGGGTCGGGTGAGTAGGAGCAAAGCACACTCATTCCGAATCAGTAGCGGTATTTTTTTTTTCTTTCCAAAGGAATTCCTTTAGGATGAAATGTAAGTCGGATTAGTCATTGTTATGTCAGGCGAAGTGCCGCCGGTAGAGTGTTGGGATATTTTTTTCCCCCTGTCCGTCCGTTGTATGACGAATTAATTGAATGTCTAACACGATTTATTTTTGGCATCAGACTACTACAGAAATGTAGGACAAAACAAATACGCAAATAGAGATGAATAGGCTGTAGCTTTCAGCAGTGGGTCACGCAAAAGTACAATGTTAAAGGGCTTGGGCTTGTTTTGATCGGATGTTCTGCTGGAACGGAAAATAAATAAATATTCATTTGTTCTAGAAGACGATGAATACTTGAAATGTTTTTCACTTGTATTTCCCGTCACTTCTTTATGGAGTGGGGCCATGCAGTTTGACAAATATAAGCTACAATTTTAATGCCGAAACGTGTGGAGACCCTTACAAACACGTAGCTTTCTGCCGCAGCAGTACCTAGAAATGTTGTTGAGAAAACCAGGAGTAGTCCCCACCAGGTCGCACACAACTCTATAAACATTTAATTATTAACCAAATATTAGGCCTTATCCCAAGTTCGATTTATGCTCACAAACTTTCCACTTCATTCATGCACTAATTATGAATTATGCATTAACATATTGCCTTCTCCTGGCGTAAAAAACGGCATTAAGTGTTTCATTGCAGATGCATCACAACACGAAAAATCACCACAGTCTTCACGACAGAGAAATCCACACCCCCAAAACAAATGGGTAGTAAGTAGTCTTTATGGGTTGGAATCCCAACTTATCACAAATCTTATCACCGGCCGTACACGCAACAAATACTCTTCTGCTTGCTTCAAATACACCGTACATGAATTCCGACACTCATTGTAGTGCTCCACCTGAGTTTTCAACCACAGAAACAACACAAATCAACACGTATCACATTTCCAACATTATCACAAGATCCAGATGCAGACAGACAGCACTCAACACGTGTGGTCCTAACACGACGCTCTCCCGATTACTACACCTGGAGTAATATAAATTTAATGTCATAATCCACAATCATACAGGAATTGATCGCATGATCTACGTTCTTGAGTCTCCAAGAGATACCGTCTCCCTTTTTCAGCCATTGTTAATCGGGATTTAATTCACACCGATGACTGCCTTTTGCAACCGCAGCGACTCAGGCATTCCGTTTCCAAGCACAGAGCCACAGAGAGCCTCAAAATCATTAAACCAGTGCGATCGTAACATTAAACGAGCCACCAATCTGCATTCGCACACTATGACATCACGGTTCGCATTCGCAACCTTTAAAAACAAGCCTTATCCCTTGCTCTCACCCAACGAAATACAAATTACGTCAGTGAAAGTGAAATACACGATCCCACGGCTATTAAACATCCAACACTTGCACACGCTTTCCTGCAGGCCAACTTGCATTGCACTATTAACCTCAATGTTATCAGAGAGAGAAAAAAAAGGGAAAAAATCAAAGAGATTGTCAGCAAACAAGCCGTAGTCACAGATTACGTAATCCGAACTTTAGAGCCACGAGCGAGCAAGCGTTTGAACGGGTTTGTCCAGTTTGGATTTGCGCTCGCCCTTTTGCATAAACACCACGCCTTCGTTGCCGGCTATAATTTTCAAACAAAACCTCCCATGCCATTCAATTTCTCCTCCTTAACACAGACTAATCGAGAGGCATCATTTTCTGTTATTAATACAGTTCAAGGTGACGCGAATTTACGATCTGTGGTGCATCTGCTTATCGCAACAAGCACAGACACGTAGACGTACTTTAAAGTAGACTAATGAATTTAAAGACGAATTTAGAGAATAATCTCAATTCTTTGTTACTATGTGATATACCAACCGTAAATCCATCGCACAGATAATCTTGCACAAGGTTTTTTTTTTTTTTTTTTAATTCTTATTTACATTAATTACAGCTGCACTATTAAGATTTTAGGCCTCGGAATTGTCAGCTACAAACGACAGAAACATAGAATGGCGTATTTATTACGTAGATGCAAGCTTTCAGAGCTGAGATGAATTGTTTCAAAGTGGGCAGAAACAATCACTGCATGCGCGCGCGTTCACGCCTTTAGAAATGGGGAAAAAAAAATTACTGCTTACAATATTACTCACCCGCGCTAAGTTGGGCAACAAACATCACATCAATTCACTTGTCGAGGCCATAAACATTGTACCGCGACGCCATAGGCATAAGAAAGGTCTACGGATTACAAACAAAAATCAAGTATGCCATTAAAAAAAAAAGGGTTATATGATTGAAGTTTCACTTTACTTGTTGTAAATGTACACGGATTAAAATTGATGATTTTTAATTGAATAAGCAAATGTACAATTAAGAAAACTGCTATCAATTTAAGCGCTGTTGTGCTTTAACAATAATTCAATTGGTAAAGCACAACAGCACTTAAACAGATGCAATTTTCTCAACTGTAAATGTGCTTATTCAATTAAAAATCATCAATTTTTATCCGTAAAGTAAAGCGACACTTCCATCATATAACCCCCTTTTTTTACGGCACACTTGACGTTTTTGTTTGTAATTATACGATTACCTTACGTTTAGGAACATGAACACTTTCTCCAATTAAAAAAAAAATACTATAAACAACCAACCCTTTATAATTACACTCTATAACTAGACAACCGCAAAATTGCTCTCCTCAATTAGACTACACTGAGATCATTTTTAATTATCAAAGCAATGTACCCTTCAATACATATAAACTCTTCACTTCCAGCATAAAAAGTGATACAGTATCAGTAAATAGTGATACAGTGATTTCTGCCACTTTATGCATTTTCATTACTTTCCTTAATTCACCGTATAAATAAATAAATAAATAAATAAATAAATAAATAAATCATTCTGCACCCAGTAGGGGCAAGAAGGACGGAAGGGTTACATACGTTACCACTAACACCGGTCCTAGTAAGACGTTAATGGCTGCATCACAGATATGGACGCTTAAGGTAGGTGGACAAATCAGTTTTATTTAGCAATCCACGAAACACACCCAGCGATGTAGCCGAAACAACAGCCTCGGGGAGAGAGTTCCAAGGCGCCACCACCCGATTTGCAAAAAAGTACTTGCGACAGTCTAGGATAAACTTAGTGTTTCTAATCTGTCAACTTTCCCAAAAAGTGTCAGGGAATCGAAAAATAAATTACCTTTACCAAATAAATTTGGAACATAAAGTTCAAGTAATCATTCACAAAAGTTATTTTGATCAAAATTAGTACAATAGAACTCTCAATAGGATTCTGCCTTGATTCTTCATCTCAAAGAAGCGTTTTGCAACAATAATGGTACAAATTCGAAGCTAATTTATTTTTTATACACCACTTTTCTTTAAAATGTCCTTGCTGAGTTTACTGTTACAATGTCTATTTCCTAACAAAATTTTCATTATTTTATTTTGCACTTTTTATAACCTTTTTATTTTTTTTTTAGTCTCATCATAGACTTCAACGTCGGCGCACAAAAGGCTAACGTTAATCTGTAGGATTACTTTATTTTTCTCATTTACTGATTTTTCAAGAAAATAACGATTTGGTATTACTTTTATAATACTATTTGTACGACTCAGTTATATGACTGAGTTCTGAAACGCCATGATTACTTGGCCGAGCGACAAATACCACAACTGATCTCTCATTGGTCAGTTGTAGGATTTTTTCGTAGTGTATATTTTTGTAACCACTTCACCCAGACTCGGACTGATGGCCATAGTGCCATTGTGCCAAAATGGCACAGGCGCCCTTAGACTACCATACTTTCGGCACCCCTTTGGTAGAATCTATTTTTTTCTCCTCTACGCCAAGAAAAATGAATGGTTTTGGATTCCCTGTCCGCTGGTAACCTTTCCTTTCAGGCAATAATTCCCTTCTTCTTCGCCCTCCCTTTTCTTACGTTTTTAATCCATTTTTTTAAAACTCACTCCCCTCTCCCCAACCCACTCCAAAATTTACACAAATTAGCATGACTTGAAATACAAAACGTGTATTGAAGAATGCACTCCGAAGCCAGAAATGACGACAGAATATTAAAATAAGTAAAGCTTCTTGAGCTCGAGCCCCGGACTTTTCTTCTGCTTGGGGAGATCAGAGCGCTTCCCCAAACCCCTTGACGGTTGGAGGCATCATCATCGTTATTTCGATAAATGGCACAGGCGCCCTTTCCTATCCAGTCCGACTCTGAGTCTTCACTTATACGATTTTACCGTGTTACGTCTACTATTATGATTTCTGCCGGTGATCGTCAAACTGACCCAATACCTCTCTTCGAACTACCATATAGCGCTACCATGACTTTGTCAAACACAGGACGGAGAGCCATATTATGGGCTCGAGAAGGGTTAAATTGAGAAAGGTGGAGAAATATATAGGTTGAGAAAGACCGCGTCGGTATGGCTCAGCGGCGGGACCTCGGCCTTTGGTCTCAAATGTCGTGGGTTCAATTCCCCACTCAGGCAATCTGACATTTAAATCCAAAAGGCAACGTAAATAGTTTCTGCCTCGCGTATTTATTTTAATGACTTAGTCAACTTTCCCTATCCAGTTGTAAGTTTTAATCTACTTAACTACAAAGCAACTAGTTTCCAACCAATGGCCGTATGGATGTATTTGTAATGTTATTTTCGTTGCAAACGAGCAAACAATGCGATGCTACTGTGGACACGTGATAATCCTGTATATAATCCTGCATAATCCTGTGGACACGCGATGTCCTGAACACTGCAATTTATGGCGGTGTAAGGGAGAGTGTTATCGCCAGTACGTGCATAGACTCCCCGAGAGGATAGGGGTAACTTTTAGCGAAAGGGCACAGTAATTTTTTTTCCGGGGAGCTTTTATTTTTTCTTTGCTGTTGTTGCCCTTTATGGCCCGGTTTTTTTTTATTTAACGATTTGAGGTCCTTTTTGACCACCGCTAATATAGGCACAAAATAACCACTTTTATTTTATTTTATTTTATTTTTTTACAAATACGTTTTTTTTTAAAGGATAGGGGCAATGCCCCCTCCCCCATCCCCCGGTGCACTCCACTGGTTTTCGAGTTCCACGCTTACCATGGATTAATTGCGCAAGAATTAAATTCTAAAACTGTGGCGCTAAGTCTATGAAGGCTAATAAAAATGAAAAAGGCCACCACAGCTTATTTTTCATCGGTATTTTTTTTTAAGAAGTGCAGTTATACATATTCAAGACAGCAAATGTATGGGTTAATAAATTATCTCTAACTCGTGTGCTACAATAATAATAAAACAAAAACCCGCTGGTCAATGGTTACAACATTCTGCATTCTAACAATCGCCTATTAAACGCTCATGGGCTGTGAAAACTAATTCCATAAAAAAAAAGGTGTTGGGCCGTAACAAAGTTATAATTCATTTTTCGAATGTTACCTTGTTCCAGGGAGAGGGTGTTTAGGCCTAGTTCCATTGCAAAGAATTCCGCGTTTATGCGATCATTCACATATACACGCGATCTGGGTTCGGTTTAGCAATACCGCAACGCCTTTATTCTCGTTTGTTCAGTAATTTTGAGTTTATCAGTTTACTAGTTTATTTAGTTCGCTTCATGTGGGAAGCTTTTAGTTAGTTTTGTTGCAGAAAGCTACGATTTCACGGGATTAAAACCTTGATTTCCTTGAATGTGCGACGCTTTTAGTCAATTTCTAGCAGAAAAATTACGATCTAAAATGCTTTTAAAGT
>JAHWFP010141331.1:0-26700 GCA_023313725.1 Lithobius niger | reverse complement strand
TTATCAAAACCTACGTCCAAGTTATTAAATGTATTTGCAATGTAATAGTACGAATTTTTTTTGCCGTATTCGTTTCTAATTTTCGGTAATGCACCGGTATGATAATAATAATAATAATAATAATAATAATAATAATAATAATAATAATAATAATAATAATAATGTTCCGCCCCAGAATAGGGGCAAGGAAGACTGAAGGTTCTCGGAAGAAACCACTAACACCGGTCCTGTGGAAACAAAAGATGGCAGCCTCACAAATACGGGCGCTTAAGAAAGGTGGACAAGTCAACACGGTTAGGCAGACCCCTAAAAACACCTACCGAAGCTGCGGAAACAACAGCCTCTGGGAGGGCGTTCCATGGTGCAACCACCCTGTTAGCAAAAAAGTACTTACGACAATCCAGGTTACACCTAGAGCTACACAATTTGAAAGAGTGGCCCCTGGTCAAGTTTACCGGATTCAACTCAAAAAAAGGAAGATCCAAAGGAACTAATCCATGAAGGATCTTGTATGTAAGGATTAGTTCCGCCTTCAGGCACCTAAACTCAAGTGATTCCAAGCCAAGTACCTAAAGACGATTCCCTGGAGATAGTTCGCGTAGCCCACAAACCGACCTAGTAAAGGAACACTGTACAGATTCCAGCCTATCAATGCCCTGTAGAAGATGGGGTGACCATACCGGACTTGCATATTCCAATAGCGGACGGACAAAAACTTTAAATGCCCAGACAAGGGTATGTCGGTTAGAGGAAATAAAACATCGCTTGGTGATGGCGAGTCTGCGGTACGCAGATTTGACAATGATCCCACAATGCAAAGATGACTTTAAATCGTGGTTAATTAGAATACCAAGGTCGCGCATTTCCTTAGCCGAATTCAGCTGACTAGTTCCTAAAAGGTATGTGTGCTGCAGATTCTGTGCTGCAGATTTTGCGCCCGCAAGAGGAAGTTGCCAGCACTCAGACCACTGAAAGACAGAGTTAATCTGTGTTGAAAGAAAAGCAGAGTCTTCTTCAGAAACTAACCTCACTTGCGTTTTTTAAGTCGTCGCAAAATTGAGTTTAGTCATGTCGGGTGTCGTATCGTTATTAGTGAGGTGATCCCAGGACAGATCCCTGAGGCACCCCACTGACAACAGCTCGTGCAGTCGACAGTGTTTGTTCAATTACGACCCACTGGGTACGATCTGATAAGAAATCAGCGAGCCACTTGAGGAGTGTGCCACAAAAGCCAATATTAGCCAGGTTGTGCCGTAGTTTGGAGTGAACAACTGACTCAAAGGCCTTATGAAAGTCAAAATAGATGACATCCGTAGGAACACTTACGTCTAATGCAGAAGTCCAGTTATCCAGGGTCAAAAGTAGCTGAAGGGTTGCAGAGTAATTTTGCATCGGTTTGCCTAAGGACCCCCTTCCCCTGCAGTAGCCGTTTCTGCCTCTGCCCCTGCCAGATGCCATTGACCCTTCTGGAATTGTCAGCTGCCTTGCAGGTGTGTAAGCCTCATAGTGCTTTGGGAGTCGACGACATTACTTATGCTGACCTGCAGCGCTTGGATGTGGCAGCCCGCTCTAATTTACTGGAGTACTCTCAGAGCCTCTTTGATGGGGCTCCGGTTCCCCAGCTGTGGCTATTCTCGATCCTCACGCCTGTGTTGGGCACGGAAAGTTTAAGAGAGAATTCTCAGCAACAGAGTAGTGTATCAGTTAGAGGACTCTGGTAAGATGTTTGGAGCCCAGTTCAGTTTCCGGAAGCACAGAGGGGCTCAGGATGCGATGATGTATCTTGAGTCTGGCATTAGGGAGGCCTGGGTCAACGAATGCATTGCAGTGGTGGTGTTCTTAGACATCAAAGCAGCGTACGACAATGGTCGACGTAGCATGGCTCGAATATTTGCTGCATGGTCTTGGTGTTAGTGAGGTAGTCAGGCTCTCAGGTATGCGGCAAATTGTAACCAGAGTGGCCAGCTCCTGGTCGAGGGTGCTGTCGACAGACATAGGTCTCCTGCAAGGTAGCTGTCTCAGCCCGGCTTTGTTCGCAGTGGCAATAAATGCTGCCTTGGTAGAATTGAGATCTACCATGAGTGTGGTTGCTTATGCATATGATGTTGCTGTTTGGTTGACCAAGACAGACATGCTTATTCTCCTTGTTCTAGAGGCTTCAATTTTGCATGATTTTCAGCTCCTTGCAGCCAGAGGACTTGTGCTGTCAAGCACCAAGACAGAGCTCATGATCTTCAACCGTGGCCACAGCTCACAGGTTCCATCTCAGTGGATGGGACTAGGTTTGAATCAACGAGCAAGGTAAGATACCTTGATTTTCAGCTTGACCCACGATTGTACTGGTTGCTTGATGTTGCGTCAGTTAGGGATACCATCTCGTTAAGGCTGAATATTTTGAAACTGGTTACTTGTAATAGGTCGGTTGCGAAACGTGCTACAATCAACACGCTTCATAAGGCATACATCAGAGCGTATGCTGATTTCCACGTTCCAATCCTTTTGACCTCGAAAGGAGCTATGAAAACCATCCAGGTTGCTTTTAATAGCTGCTTGAGAGTCATGTCTGGCTGCTTGCCATCAACCCCAGCGTTGCTTGTGGAAACCGGTGATATGTCCATTGATATCAGGACCAAGGAGCTCCTGATTAGGCTTTGTCAGTGCGCTGTTGCAATGGGTTGTACTGATCCGATTGCCTGAATCATTCTTGATTACATGACTCTGTCTCAAAGAGCTCGTGATCTGCTGGGTGCTCCTGGAATTGGAGCATCCATTCTTGCTGCCCCAGAATTGGTCTGTTCTGTGAGGGTTACATTCGCTTCCCCTTCTCCCCCATGAGCGTGGTGTAACGGCACCCTCCATTCTTTCCATAGCGACCAGTACCAAGGCTCTACTGTTGTCCGAATATACTGCGACGTGTCCTTCCGTGCTGAAAAGGAAATGGGTGGAATAGGCATTTGTGTTCCGAGCTGTCGGCTCGAGTACAGCTACCGTCTCACGTCCGTGCTTTCAGCTTTTGTAGCGAGTTAGTTGCAATCGCGGTGGAATTAGATGTGGGCATGGACTTGCACTCACCGAGCTTGTGTGTCATTACTGATTCTCTGTCTGGGGTGGGTTTTCTTCGACAGTGCTTTGCCTCTCTGAATGCAACCGACCCTCTGACCCTTGAGATCGGTTTTAAACTGCTTTTGCGTGTCAATTGGGAATCGAAGTTCGGATTGGGTGGACCCGGGCTCGTAGTGGGGAGTTCGGAAATGAGCTTGCTGATGAATTCGCCAAGAAAGGCTATCATCTAGTGACCCCGGTCGTGGAATTTGCAGTTTACCCAAGAGATCTTCAGCCAGCCTTTTCTAGGTTGTCCATTAAGGTTTGGCAAGAACGCTGGACTGGGGGACCCATGGTTGTACGCTTTTTTGCATTCATCCCTGTCTGGACTGATTGTCACGTAAAGAGGTGGGTCTGCTTTCTAGACTGCACACTAACCATGCTCAGCTACGGCCCCATCTCTTTTGGTTAGGTTGGGTGAGGACTCCGGTGTGCATTATGTGGTACGTCGGACAAGATGGTGCTACATTTCCTGCATGATTGTCCGCTCTGAGTGTCACGGCAGCGTTTCGATCACTGTGATGGGAATGACTCTCCGGTCTGGCAGTGATCCTGGGGAGGCCTCACATACAGAGAGATAGTGAATTGCAAAGCGCTAGGGTTCTGCAAAGCTACGGGTCGTTTTAAATCTAAGGCTGAAGTTACCCCGACAACCTCAATTTTGCTGTTTGCTTCTGTCCTGTCGATACATATTGCTTAATTCGTATTACACTTCGCTTGTCTTTAAATGATTTGTTGACATAGTGAGAGCCACTCAATGTAAGCTAGCAATACGAATAATGAATAGAGTAATACCACAGGTTTAAATTATGTAAAGAGATGATGTGTATGTTTTTGTCATAAGGATGAGGTAACACCACAGATTTCAATTTTGCAGAGAGGCGATGTCGATAGTTTGATGGTTCGAGTAACTTTCAACGCTCCTTTCCTTTGGGAATGGACCGCCTCCTCTTTTAGACACTACTTACCGGAACTTTCTCGAGGAGGAGATTTAGTGTAGAGAATTAATTCCATTATTTTTAAGCCAGCAGCAGAGAATGAGGAAGACTCCATGTGAGATTTCTTTGGGTCCTTGAAACGTCAATGTATCCACCACATATTTATCGATCAGGCGTAGCTTGATTCCCCATTACACTTCTCTTTGTTTGTCACATAAGCTTGTACAACTGACTTTATTCTTAAGTAATTTGTAGTGTCTTGCATTGTAAGCCCTGCTGTTTATCTCCCAACTCCTGCCACTTTATCTCCCACACGCGTTAAAGGATAAATGACTTAGTGATCAGGCATTTCTTCTTAGACTTAACTGTTGCGAATGGATCCCATTAATTGATTGTGACTTGCATCGTAAGCCCTGGCGTATGCCTATTTACGTGGTAGGAGCCAATCGTTGTCAGCTAGTGTATGGAAAGTTGTCATAGGAATAAGGTTCCACCTCAGGTGCATTTTGATGGTTTGTGTAATTTTAAGCTCCTTTCCGCTGTAGTAGAACTCAGTTATGCGGTGAAGCAGTATGCACTTTGGTGGAGTTTGTGTGTAGTGCTGTAGTTACACCTTAATTTTCTGTCACGTATTTATCTCACGATTTACTATGTTCTTCCGGTAACCTGTGATGTGGAAAGTTGTCACAGGTGTGTGGTGTTAGATCGACAGATAGTGTCGTCTGTTCTTGGTTCGACTGGCTGATTAAGATGTAAACTGAAGTAATTTTGTTGGAGTAGGTTTTAGACATTTTATCTTTGCAATGGCGTAAACTCATAAAGACTAGATTATTTTAGCGGCCGATTTGAATATGGATGGCAGGAAGTAGAACGATTTTAGTCACTTGCCCATTACGGACGTCACTTGTATAACTTAAAGGTTAAAAGGTTAACCTAAAGTTTCAACTCTCCTTATTGGGTTAAGTAGTATACAACATATTAAAAAGTAGAACAAAGAAGGGTTCATGTAGCGATTTTTTTCGACCTATTTTACTGGAGGCTCACTTGTAAGGCTTTATTTCTTACCATTAGTCAAACTTTTGGTATGTATGAGTCGATTGTGAATTGCGGTGACCGGGTGACCTGATTCATCCGGTCGCCCGAACTACTGGGTGACCCGATTGATACGATTGCCTGAACAACAGGGTGCCGTGGTTGAGCAGGTGGTCCGAACAACCTGGTGACCTGATTATTAAGATGGTGACTTGAACGACCGGGTGACCTAATTGAGCCGGTGGCCCAAAAGACCTGATGAAACGAAACGAAATTAACACTACCTCGCCAAGCTAATAGTAACAATCAAATTTAAGTAAAGTTTAGCCGAGTACACTGCTTGTTTTAAATATCTGAAACAAAACCCACAAGCGTGAAAGAACCCGCCAAGTTTCAGCCAATCAAGTAGTTATCAGACCAATAACGTTACTGTTGAAGTTTGCTGTAAATTGTTGCATCTAGTTAAATACTTTATCGTGAGGTTCAGAACTTGATTGAAAGGACGCACTTTCATTTTGCTGGCTGCTACGGCATATATAATCTTGCGAATATAGAGAACATGCAGCGCCCCCACTATTACACTGATGGAGTTATACCATGGCGCTATACGTTATGTCTGGACTGAACATAAGTTTCGGTTTAATTTAGGGCTATACGAAATTACAAACAACAGAACATTGCTAATCTATATATATAATTACACAAGATCCGCAACACAGTCATCTGCATCTGCATCTGCAGCGCAGCAGCAAGCAGGACATACAATGCCATCTCCGCCATCTACCGACGGAACGGCAAATTATAAGAGTAGCAGCCAAGGCCCGCTGAGATAGTAGCTGTGCCCGGAACGCAACGGCTAGCAGCGCGAACATACGATGCCATCTACCGACCGAACGGCAAATAAAAGGGGGGAGGGGGAAAGGGGGGAGCGACACGACGCGGAATGAGCGAGCGAAGCGAGTGACTCCGCTAGTGAGACTATCATCTAATGATAATTAAACATGCTTTAAACATTGCAAACCAACACCTCCCCTCAATGTTTTTTTTTTATTTTAACACGTAGTAGTCCTACCTATATAACCAACGATTTTAGACAAGTCCAATATCACTGGCACACCTTCTGAGCTTAACTGCTTCTAGCGGTTTTGTGAGCATATCGGCAGTCATCTCTGCACTGGGACAATACTGCACATTTATCACAACTTTCGACACTAAGTCAAGCACAAAATGGTATTTCGTGTCAATGTGTTTGGTACGGTGGCATGCTTTTGGGTTGTTTAAAAGCTTTATGCAGCTTTGATTGTCTTCAAACACTGTGATAGCTCTTGTGGTTTTCTGCCCAAAGCACTCGATCAGTCGCTTGACCCACAAAATGTCTTGTGCTGCTTCAGACAGCGCGACATATTCCGCTTCGGTTGTTGAGATGGCCACTAACTACTGCTTTCGGCTTACCCAGTGAATTGTACTCCCATTTAACTTTATCAAGTAGCCAGTGTTTGACTTTCGATCATCGACATCCCCTGCCCAATCAGCATCGGCGTAATCAGTCAGGCCAATTTCTTCAAATTGTCCTCCGATTTTTAACCTCTTGTTGATCGTGAACGTTAGATAGCGAAATACTCGTTTCACTTCTGTCGAATCAGATTCAGTGGGGTCACTAATCTTTCTAGCCAGGATCGATGTTGCCACAGCTATATCCAGTCGAGTGTTTGTCGACAGGTAGAGCAGGGAACCAATTGCCCTCCTATAAATTTTTTTATTTTTCATCGGTGAGTAAACTTTGTTCTGCTTACCATAACCCGGATCAATCGGTACTTTTGACAGTCTGCTGTCAACTGGTTGAAATTCTACCAATTTCTTCTTTATGTAACTTTCCTGGCATAGGTAAAATTTCTCTTTATCTCGGTCAAATTGAATTCCCAGATAGTACTTCAAATAGCCTAGGTTCTTTACCTTGAAGTGAGTCCCTAATTCTACTTCAAATTGATCCAAGTTTTGTTCTGTAGTGCCAGCTCCTATGGTGTCATCAACATGTACCACAAGATACACAAACTCATCACCTTGCCTTTTTACATACAAACAAGAGTCAGGTTCACTACGAGTAAATCCTGCTTGTTCGAGTGCACTGTTGAGCTTTTTATTCCACGCCAGCGCTCCTTGCTTTAGCCCGTACATATTCTTTTTGAGTTTATATACCTTACCATTGGAGCCATTGGTGTATCCCTCTACTGGCTGCATGAATACTTCGTGTGAAAAGTCGCCATTCAGGAACGCGGTTTCGATGTCATAATGCTTGACAACCATTCCCTTGCTTGGCGCTACAGTCAGCAGGACTTTTAGGGTTGACTGTTTTGCGACGGGAGCAAATATTTCGTTATAGTCTTGCCCATACTTCTGTGAGTATCCCTGCGCCACCAATCTGGCTTTATAACGATCCACCTTTCCTTCGTCGTCGTACTTAATTTTATACACCCACTTGCTGTCAATAATGTTTTTGTCATGTGGAGTATCAATGAGTTCCCACGTTTCATTTCGTTCGGGCGACTTCATCTCATCATTCATGGCTTTCTCCCAGTGGAGCTTGTCTGGACTCTACATGGCTTCTTTGTAGGTCTTAGGCTCGTTGTCCGGAATTTCACATACTGTATAGGCTGCTTCAATCAGTCGTACTGGAGGTCTTCCCTTGTTTGGCCTCCCAGATCTCCTTGATGCTGAATTGATGTCATCATCTTCACCTTCTTGGTCAACTTGGGTATCATCCTTGTTATCCGTATGGGATGGATCATTTTCCTCCCCTGAACCTGCTGTTTCTTCACACACTTCCTTCCCACGAGTGATGTCTTAATTTTGAGTGGATGTGACAGCCTGATGTGATGGTTTCTCGATAAACCTTACTTCCCTGCTGATACGGATCTTGTTCGTTGTCTGGTCGAGCAACCAGTAAGCCTTGGAGCCTCCTTCAAAGCCTACAAATATTAACTTGCTTGCCTTACTGTCCAACTTTTGTCGCTTTTCATCTGGAATCATGGCGTAGGCCGGATTCCAATGACTCTTGGGTAGTCGAATGACGGTTTCTTTTGGTGCCATCTTTCATATGGAGTTACATCAGATGCTTTGGTTGGCAGCCGGTTCTGTAGGTGATTGGCCATCATCACCGCTTCTCCCCAGAAACGGTTGTCGAGATTGGCATCATCCAATAAACACCTGGTCATTTCCATAAGTGAACGATTTTTACGTTCGGCTGTCCCATTCTGCTGTGATGAATAGGGCGCTGTAGTCTGTACTCGAATGTCCTGACTTTTCTGGTACTCACGTAGCTCTACTCCTGTGTACTCCCCTCCTCTGTCGGAATGTATGACCTTCGGGAATGTATGACCTTCGGGTTTACCAAGTTTAGTCTTTACTTCGTTAATATATTGCCGTAACTTTTCACGTACTTCAGCTTTGTATTGGAGAAGGTAAATCTTCGTGTATCTACTGTAGTCATCAATGACTCTCAAGATGTACCTCTTCTTTCCTGGGGTCTCCGTCTGCATTGCTCCACACACATCTGTGTGTACTAAGTCGAGCACACTGTTTGACTGAGTTGAAGATACTGGAAACGGTTTCCTCGACATCTTGCCTTTAATACAGCATTCGCACACTTGTTTGAGATCACAGCCCTGTATCAGACATCAGCCCTGTATGCCTGTGGTCAGATTTTTGTTAACTACAGTTCTGAGTGCTGTTGGCTCGCAATGGCCTAGCCTACGATGCCACACATGTATGCAATGTGCTTCTTTACTTGTCGCTACACAAAGCGCAGTTGCATTATAATCAAGGTCAAGTTCATACAATCTGCCAACACACGTTGTTGTTATCCCTAGTTAACTAAGGTTCTGGTAGATAGCAGGTTTGCATTGAAAGTTGGGGTGTACACTACGTCTTTCACTGTGAAGGCACGTACTACATCTCCATTACCAGTTTTGCACTGGAGGATTCCGCTACCAACACCAACCGCTGTTTCTCTATTATCTGCTACCCACACTTTAGTTTTTATGCTAGTGTCAAGACTTGTAAAAATGTTTCTGTCCACAACACATGTGCCTTCCCGCTCCCGAATTTACGTACCACTTCTTTAGGTCATTTTTGTCTGGCCAGCTTTAAAACATATATCTGGATCTGGGCTCTTGATTGACTATGTTTGCTTTAGGTGGTCCGTTTGGGTTCTTTTTCTTCCAAGCTAGTAACTAGGGCAATCACGCTTGAGATGGCCTGCTACTTTCTTGCAAAAATAACATTTGCCGTCAAAACTTGATGCTCCTTCTGTAGCACCCGCCTCATTTGGAATTTGTGAGCGTCTAGGCCTACTTGAGGGTTTTGATGTGTTTACGTTCATCACTTTGTCCTCGGAATTTTGTTCACTAGATGAATGACCAAGCTGCCTTCGGTATTCATCAAGCATCTTCATCTTTACAAGTCTTAGCGTCAGATCTTGGTCTGGCCTTGTTTCAAGTGCTGTAACTTTAACTTTAACTTTATTTAATAAATCAAGACGCCTTAACGGCATTATATGACTGTACAGTTGCAGTGACATAGTACACAACAAATGGCATGATACAATAAATGATTTAGTAGGAAAAAATATTATATATATATATATGTACATATCCTTTGTTTTTTTTTTTTTTTGTGGGTAAAAAATTCAGAGTTCCTAATTTCTTAATTTTTAGTTAGTAGTTTCTAGTTAACAATTGTTAGTTGATTGCACCTTTACATGTCCTGCAAAATCAATCAGTGTCAATGCTACCGATATGATTGTCAAACAGTGCATTCTAAAGCACAACAACCTACACCGTGATATCAGTACTTACAACAATACCTGGATGCTACGAGAGTATGTATCGAAGTTAATGCGCACTATAGTTTAGAAATCAATACAATAAAAATACACAGCAACCGGGGGCAATCGGTTGGAAGTAAAAAAAAAAAAAAAAAAAAAAAACCCTGTAGTTAGGGTTCCATAGCTTTCTGGCAAACTACTTAACATAAATGCCACTGCCAGTCTGTTTGCAATTTCTTCCCCAATTGCTGTAATTTGGTCCATATTCTCCTCCATGTCACCACCTTCATGGAGTTTTCTTGAATACAGTTGCCACAACAGAGTAACAATATTAGACAAAGTGGCTTTTTGATGATAATCACGAAGTGAATTCCAAGCTTCCTGTGCCGTTTTAGCCTTCTTTATGTGGCCGAGTTGGTTGTCATCGACCCTTAGACCAATTGCAGCTCTTGCTTTCCCATCCCTTATCAACCACTTACTGTCTGGATTATCTGGAATTGTTTTACTTACTAATTCCCACACACTTTCCTTGATAAGCAAAAGTTCCATTTTAAACTTCCACGTTGGATAGTTACTATTTGACAATTTGTCAATTGGGATTTTGTCCGACATCACGATCGTTGTTGAAACTTATGAAAACACGTGTGCGCCAAAATGAGATTGTCACTTGTGCAGATCGTTTTGATCACTTGAGATTGTCTTTATGCACTGTATTCACGCTTTAAACTTGTGGATGAACGTTTACTGGGCACCATAACCTGTTGAAGTTTGCTGTAAATTGTTGCATCTAGTTTAATACTTTATCGTGAGGTTCAGAACTTGATTGAAAGGACGCACTTTCGTTTTGCTGGACATGCAGCGCCCCCTTTGTTACACTGATGGAGTTATACCATGGCGCTATACGTTACATCTGGACTGGATATAAGTTTCGGTTTCATTTAGGGCTATACGAAATTACAAACAACAAAACATTGCTAATGAGACTATTATCTAATGATAATTAAACATGCTTTAAACATTGCAAACCAACAGTTATTGCAGGCTACAAATTTTGTTCCGTGGTCAAAGACACTAGGGAGCAGCGTTACGAGTTACACGTCACTTACTATTTTTAGGTAGTGCACATTCCTGCATTTATGAACGATGCAAGCCCAGGTGAGATGGAACCCTCAAAAGTGTAGTCATTTGGACTCATATCGTACGTAGGTAATATAGTTCAAATATAACATCAAAGTATTTAGATACTCTCAGACAAAGCAAATGGCGACCACGTCGTTTTGGATGATGTCCTTTTGATGACAGCTCGAGCAGCACGAGAATGGAATTGGTCGTTGTATCTGGTTGGCTTCATAAGATGATTCTTCTTTGGTTCTTTGCTTAAGACCATCTCAACTACGCACGTTACCGTCCAGTATCTAAACACACGCTAGTGTGTCGCCGCCAAGTAACAGTAGATCATCCCATTGTAGACATCCGATTGTTAAAAATTGATTGTTAATGATAAAAAAGCGGCTCACTAGCAGACATGTGTCTGTTAACTGTATTATGCTGACTAGCTGGCACTTGAAAAAAACATATCCATCAGTGTTTGCATCCTTTAAGAGAGGTGACTTCTCTGTCCAAATCAGAAGTGCTAATCCGCTTGGGAAGATACCTATTGACCAAGTGATAGAGGAGACTGTTAACAAAGACACCCAATCAAATTTAATAAGCCTACAACTGCTTTGAGAGGTTACTATATGGTCTCAGATGTATGGGTGGGCGAAGTTCTTGTTGATGCTTAGAGAAATAACAGATTCCTCATCGAGAAGCGAAATCATTCATCCCGACTTAACGTTTCCAAGAATCATGAAAAATGAAAGAGATGTTTCCTGAATGACATATCGACCAATGAGTGGACTAACCATATTTGCCATATCTACTAAACATATCTACTGGTATGCTAGGTCCTATGGACATCAAAAACTACCTGGTTAAGGCTTATGAGTAAGGTGAAAAAATGTATGACACTTTTAAAGTGGAGCATCTTCAGGAAGGTGTGCAGCCAAAAGAATTTCACTCTCCTATGTCAAAACAAAGACTAAAAACTTTCACACATTCAAAGAGACGTAAAGTCATAAAACTTAAGAGGGAAGCAAGTTATTCTCAAAGTAGACCGAGGTGTCTTTGTCCAGATTGCTATCACAGCTCAAAAAAGAGATTTGGATATGAGGTATGTACTGATGTATTCACTTGGGCCACTGTCATGGTCATTGGCAACCCTACAAGGAACCTTAATGAGACCGTAAAGTTGAAGCTCATGGGCATGCTCATTAAAAACTTTGAGCCTGTAGAAGGTATCCCACAAGACACTAACCAATTTCAAGCAAACTTCGAGCAAATTTCTTCAGATTTATATTTTAGATGGAATGAGTCAGATTCATCTGTTAGTAGTGGTCCCGAAAGCTTTTGGTGACCTAGCAAAAGCTCTTTTCAAAAATCGTTCACGAGTGTGGTCCTTGGCCTCGTGTTGGCATAGTGTTCGATACATATCACAATATGAGGGTTTCAGAAGACACCATGCTTATTGAAAACGTCATGTGTGCTCATCCAGTGAAGAACTAGAGGAAATTTTTGTGCAACAATCGCAAAAAATTGGGAGCGTATAAAGTTCCTACGGAAGGAATGGCAGCTTCCAAAGTTTGCTGAGAAGCTGGGTAGCAAAGTTGTGTATCTTACATGTGAGAAAGAGTGCGTTCAAATGTCTGCATCATCATTAGTGACTAATGTTCTAGCTTTATACTCATCACAAGAAGAAGCTGAAACAAGACTTGTGCTTCATGCCTCTCATACACTAAATTCAGGATTTTCTAGTGTCATAATCCAATGTGATGATGCAGTCATACTGCTAAGGATGTGCCCAGCTCTCACAAGGTATGGTGGGCATATTTTTGTAAGAGTGGGACAACTAATCGTCTGCGGTACTACAACATGAACATGATTTACAAACACAATAGGGAAAACGCATGTGCTGCCTTAGCCATCACTGGATGCGATGCGGTTAGTGCGTTTGTTGGTAAAGGCAAATCTTAGGCTTTTGGACTCATCAAAAAAGAGGAGGAATTCTTAAGCGCATTTGCAGAACTTTCAAAGGAACAAACGGCAACAGCAGTTGAGAAGTTTAGCTACAGGCTTTATGCCCATAAGATGGGCAATGTAAATGAATTGTGATACTCGTTATTCTGCACCAAAAAGTTCATCGAATTCCACCTACTTCCACCATGCAAGATTGCTCTTAATAAACATATGCGCTGTGCTAATTTGGAAGACAGCTATGGTAGCAGAACCTGGTATACCCAAATCCCATCCTTCATGGCTTAACTTTGTACTGGGATCCAAGTACTTGAAATAGCTTGGATGGTCCGTCTCCTTGCCCCAGACGCAGGGATGGAACTCTTGTCATGCTCTTGCGCAAAGAACTGTTTGCCTACCTCTTGTGAGTGCATTAGATATGACATGACGTGTACTCATATATGTAAAATACAGACATGTACTAATTATGCTGAAAGTTATGAAAACTCGGGAGTTTATTGAAGAAGATGTAGATTCAGATGAAGAATAATGGTTAACTATTTTTTGTACATGTTATTTGTAATAATGTTAACAATAGTCAATATTCAATAAGCAATAAAGTACACATATAGTGTGGCATACACAGTACGGTGTACAGCATATGAAAGAAATGCTGACGACCTATAAATAGGAAGGGATGTGTAACTCATTAACGGTGCTCCCTAGCGTCTTTGACCATAGAACTGTAGCTCACAGTAAGAGTAACATTATTGGTCCCTATTAAAAAGTGTCTGGAGTGCATAGAGTCAGTTATGAGCCCGCTTTCCTCTTCCGGGAGAAAAATACCTATAGCTCCGAAATGATGCTCTCTTGATACTTTTTCATACGGACCAAAAGCTACCCAAAATCAAAAAAGTATCACACCGAAACGTTATTATACTCAAGTAGTGTAGAATCAAATGGCATACGTGAAATTCACGCCACTTGAAGCCCTTCACGCCACTTGAAATTCACGCCATTTTTGGAGACCTGGCTCTAGGACTATATAGCAAGGACAAGCTTCTTTATTCTTTAAGCAGCCACTTAGCTTTGCGTCGTAACTGTCCTCAACGAAACGCCATTTGTATCTCAACGTACTCTCAACTTTATTCACCAGGCAAATATTTTTACACGATTTTGTAGAGTTTAAGCGTGGGTAAATCGACAAACCTGCAGTAAAGTGATCAGTAACTTGAGCCCCAATCCGAAAGCCTTATTTTGACTGGAAGTTTAGTAACTAGGATAGCTCTTGATTTATTGCTACTCGCGCGTCATAAATTGCGTCAAAACATCTCTCCTTTTAAATTTTGTGCTAACCTCAGCTAAATTTAGTCTTTTTCTTCCCTCCTCCAACACCTTGTCACAAATGAGTTCGTTGACCCTTTTTGTAAAACTATCAAGCAGCGGATAATTAAAAAAAACAACAACCGGGGAAGGAAACTTATGAGATGCTAAACGATTCCTTAAAACAAAACAACAAAACCTATTTGCTTTTTTTTCAGGAAAGGGTGGAGGGGAATAGGTGATACGATGTCGCTTTTGAAGATTAGTTAGTGAATTATTTTCCCCAGCTAGCAGAATTATGTGGCTAAACTTGATTTGCGTTAAAGATCAACTAATTCAACAAACATGTGCCGGGTCGGTGAGTGTGCTTGCGAACAAGCCTACTGCTCAAATTTTGCAGTTTGTCTCATGCGCCGCTCGATAAGGATGCACAGAATGTTCGGTAATTATCCTGTATTTGGTCACAAATGTAAGATTTGGTAGTCTGCCGAATATTGATTTTTGGCCGAATATTTGGTTATATTTTATTTGATTTTTTCAAGGCGTAATATGAAACTAGATTTTATGAGGGGAGGGGGGGGGGGTCAGTTTATGAAAAGGTGAAAATATGCGTCCTTTACGTCTGTTTTCTCATGTTTGATCATCAGGAAACCTGATCAACTGATGTGTCTACCCTTAGTCAGTATGGTCACACATTTTTAATCAATATCATTGGAATTGAATTTGAATTTATTGAAAATAGTTACTAGTTTCCAAAAGTAATATGGCAAAGCATTAGCATACCAAAATGTAACAATAAAAATAACAAAGAGTTGAATAACAACATGAGTACATGGTCAGAGCTACAACATTAAACGGGCAATAATGCATCAAGCAAATCACAATATGATAGGCTATAATCAAGACTTGTATAAAATAAATTACAAACAAAAACGTCAAGTGTGCCGTAAAAAAGCGGTTATATGATTGAATTTTCACTTGTTAAAATGTACACGGATAAAAATTGATGATTTTTAATTGAATTAATCAAATGTACAATTGAGAAAATTGTATATGTTTACGTGCTGTTGTGCTTTACGTTTTAAATATATGATTCGTAAAGCACAGCAGTACTTAAACAGATGCAATTTTCTCAATTGTACATTTGATTAATTCAATTAAAAATCATCAACTTTTATCCGTGTACATTTTAACAAGTGAAAATTCAATCATATAACCCCTTTTTTAAGTCACACCTGGCGTTTTTATTTGTAATCCGTGTACCTTTTTTACGGCTATGGCGTCGCGCAACAAAGGTTTATGCATGATATCGATTGTTGCTGGCCACTTTGAAACAATTCAAGTCAGCTGTGAAAGCCTGCATCTGCGAAATAAATACGCAATTCTATCGTTTTTAGCTGCCACTCAAAATTAACAAGGCAGCTTAGTTTGGTTTAAAAATATATGGGTTCAGCTGAAACACTAATTCTTTCATTTTACCGTTCAATGATCAACTTTTTAGTAAGACATAACACGTTCACGAAGAATTAATCTGGAGTTTGGTGAGTGGCATTGTTCACTAAATACAATGGTTAAAACAATGTAAAACAATCAAAATGATCGTTTAGGGTCCTGTAACTCCGGAATGGATGGACCAATCGAAAAAGTGGTCCCTGTAAGGTTGAAGCCCAGGGAAATTTTTGACACAGATCATGTTTCAGATTTTAGGTAGGTGCAGTAGTTTTTCCGGAAACCGTGTCAGCCAAGAACAAGAACAACAACAATAAAAAGTGAACAGTTTTCAAATTTACGTGTGGCTCCCTACGTTTACTCTTCCACGGAATTGCATAAAAGTTGGTGTAAAGTTTGGAAAAGTTGCTATCTTCTATCTGGCCAAGTTTGGTCGAAATAGATTGAATAGAAACGGAGAAATTAATAGTTTTAGTTTTACTGGAGAGAGGACTTCAATCATATATATACACGGCTATCGCCGTGTATGATACAAATTATTTACAAAATACCTACATGTGCTCTTCGTCAAGTTCATATGTAGTATCACAATAAGAAGGCATCCAATTTAATTTTAAATGATAAGATTGAGGGAGCCGAGCCAATGTTTTCTGGTAGAGAATTCCAAAGTTACAAAAGTAAAGGAATTTCTGACTGCATGATAATGGGGGTTAGTAATTTTTAGTTTCAGTAAAGAGCCTCGTGTAACCATATTTGCCTGCCTGCCTACACTACTTCAAAAAGGCTAGTTAAGCTAACAAAACAACTGAATAGCTTGTACGTATAGATGAGACCTCTCCCTTTCTCCTCCAAGTTAAGGAGTGGAGTCTTAATATTTCCAGGCATTGTCTGTAGCTCTGTGGCTTTCATTCTTTTAGTGAATTGCCTTTGTACGTTCTCGATCATTTTTCAATTTTTTTTTTATATACAACGGTTCTCAGAAAGGGTTCCCATACTCTAAAGAGGTTGTTGATCCTGATTCGATATTATTGTTTAAATGTAAACTGGATGAGTGCACTCCAGAGGATATTAAATACGGGTTTTCGGTATAATTGAATTGAATTGTTTTGGGTCTGGACCTAATTGTAGTTGTACGTTGTTCTTGGGTCTTCTGGGATGGCTAAGGACTTGGAGAGTGGTTGGTTATTGTTATTTCTTTATAGTTATATATTTGTTATATGTTTTTTTTTCTATACTAACTTTATAATTGTCATGCCTACAGTCTTAACTGTTTTCTGTTTTTGAATATTTTAACTGTATGTATTTGTTGTATGTATCGGCAAAGTTTTCGGACAATGACGACAAATGTGTTGATTAAATTAAATTAAATTAAATTAAATTAAATTAAAATTGGTCGTACAAAAGCTTTGAACCAAGCTAGCATCACTTTGGGGTCACGACTAGTAATTGTACGGAAGAAAACAAAATATAATGAGTGATTTTTACTTACAATGTTTTTCGAGTGCTTAGCAAAAGTAAATTTGTCATCAATTTCAATACCCAAATCACGGGTATGAGTAGCACTTACGCCGAAAGTAATATTGAATAAGGGGGTTATTTACTCCAAAATGTAGGGAGACAAGTTTATCAGCATTGATGGGAATTTGCCACGTTAAGCTCCACTGACAAGAATGATCAATAATTTCCTGTGCTCGGGAATAATCGCTAATAGAGCGGAGGACGGCGGCCGCTTGGTATCGTCTTCCTATTTTGTCTAGAATCCAAAGTCATCATCGCAAAAATTCTTAATAAATACAGAAAATAACAACAGAAGTGCCTGGACCGAATGGTGTGGGAGTCCACTATTGACAACTAAACAATGCCCTTTACTGGTATTCGGCAGAGCATTCAGTCAAGGATTCGGTCGAATAATTAGGTATCGGCCTACTCGGCCATTATTCGGCACAGGGCCCAATAATTCGACCGAATATGTCAATTATTCGGTGCCAAATATTTGGTATTCGGTATTAGGAAGCACAAATATTCGATTATATATTCTGTAGTCGGCAAGTTGAGTTTTCGGTTGTATAATCAGTATTCGGTATATTTAATATTCATGATGTGCGCTACCAAGTCACTGTGGTTTGTTCGTCAGTCCTACGCCGCGCTCACAGGAAGAGTATCATATGTAATTTCGCTATGAGCGAAGGAACATATCAATAATTTTATTTCAACGCGAGTGTTTTGGCCAGGGGCGACCAGAGGGGGAATAAGTGTGGATTCTGTCCCTAGGCCCGAGCTTCAGGGGTGGCCAATGTTTTCAATTGCAAATGTGGGGGCTTATGAGGGGGCCTTGCTGCCCTTGATACTGTACTACGTCCTGAGGGGGCCCAAAAAAAATTGGAGCCGTAGGTCCTATTAGACCTCTGGGCAGTCCTGGTTTTGGCCCCTATAAACTCACACGAGTGCTATTTCGGCTGACATTTATTTCACGAGTGTGAAGGACGAGGGAAAATATTTGCCAATAAATAGCACACGTGTATTTTTAATGGGCCAAAATAAAAAAGTTGATAATTCCATTAGCTCGTGGAGTATTTAATTTGAGAATTTTTCGTCTTGTGGTCATCATGGCTGAGCATCTCAACATATTACCTGAAGAAGTTGTTGTAGTCGAGGACTATTAAGGGGACAATGGCAAAGTCTCTGTGTTGAGCAGGGTAGTGTGAGAGACTGCCACACTCCTTTAGCGGCTGTCGGATCCATTTTGGACATTATCCTGGATCGACACTCTTACTATATTCTTTCTCCTTGCGTCTAGTAAAAATTCAGCCTTTTTTTTATTTTCAGTGTAGTAACAAAAACAAAAGTTTATAAATTATTATTAAGATGATTATTGATACGAAGATTTTGTTAATACTGGTTGCAAATAGAAATTAACCGTCAGTTTCTCACTAGATGCATTTCACGTGATATTGCCATGATCACTAAGCGTGTTTAAGGACAAACACGTCGGTCAGAAAACTGACGCATCATTACAATAAAAATCCGAATGAGTTTTTTCGCAAATTAATATTTTTATTTTAAACAACTGCGTAATAATAAATTAGCAAATATACTACATAAATATTGACTTATTAATTGCAAGATTAAGTAAAAATATGAAATGTCGAATGCGTACTACAGTGGAACGTAATAAATTAGAGTGAAGCTCTGTTGACCACTTCGACGTGATTGGCTGTTAAGCCTATAGCGATGGGGCCAAGCAGTGCATGATGATCGTTGCTACAGGTTATGCAAACGGGCGACGCACGGCTTATTTCAAAAGAAACGGTTGTTCAGGATAATGGTTGGTAGGAAAATACATACTTGTAGTAAAAAGAATGACAAACGTATTGTAACATGTTGACATTGTAACGTTTGAAGTGAGTGACGGCTGGAAGAGGTGTCAAATTCAAATAGCTCCGAGCATATTTTGCATTACATTGCGTCGATCAATGAAAACTACAGGATATTCCCTTACTTATTTAGTGTTAAATTCAGTCAGTGAATATCGACTGAAAGTGATAAAACTACAATGGCTTTCGAAAGCTTTTGCTCATAAGTTAAAACTGCTGGTTCAGCCTTTCTCCGATTAGAAAAAAACTCGTTTGATGTTTGAAGTAGGGTTTAACTCAACCGAATTCAAACCAAGAAAGAAAACCGAAGATTTTCCTGTAAAGTTTTGGATAAGCTATACCACAATGTTGCTGTAGTATAGTCCACGTTAAACTTTACTGCTGCATGCAAATGTTTTTGTGTGTTTTTACTTTTAAACATGCAATAGAAAAGCTAATGGCGAAAAACGGTGTTAAACACTGTCGTTTATCAGCAATAAGGTTATAAACGGAGAAAGAAGACGATTTGCCTGCCAAATACTACAAAATTAAACAGAACAAAAAAGTATACAAGGCAAAGATGTGTGAGGTTTGTTTGAGGATTTAGCCTACAGGTGTTAAGCATACATGGTTTAGACTGCATGTATTGGCTTTGCGTCACCTACAAAACAGCCTAACACAAAAGGACTGCATGGTGTATTCGTTCAGGAGCCCACAGCAGCATTTCAGCTAAACGACGATACGGAATAGCCCAAATTCAACCGCAAAACCTGCGACTGCCGAAGTTACAGAATTTCTCTGAAAAAGCTTAGCTTTTTGATGCACTCGCAGCCGTAGCCATGGCGTCAGAAGGAGAGAGGGACAATTTTGTTAGTAAATCCTATCGGAAATTCCTAGGTTCTTTTACATGCCAAAATCGTCATGAGCACGAAACATCACAGGGCATTTCTCTTCCCGAAAATGCCAGGGCTGGTTGAGGCCGGACTTAAACCCCGAACCTCTGGCACACAAGACGGTCATGCTAACCATCAGGCCACCTTGCCCCATTCTCTAAATAAGCGATATAGTCGTGAGAGTTCGACTTATGATAGGTTTCAAGACTACCATTTTTGGTGCATTAACGTTTTAGCCGACGATTTCAATGACCATTTGATGAAATGAAAGAGCTTACGTTTTGAAAGCGATCAAGCCGAGACGTGCCTTTTCAGAAAACTTGCATCTTTTGCCTTACGTTTTTTGTTGCAACCAGGCTCAAATTGATAAGGCTGTAATGAATTCATCGGTAGGTATGTGTGATTGCACAGTACGACAGGAAGCCGAAAACTTTGAAGAAAGATGATGTCACAACCCTACATGGTGCGAGGTTTCGTTATTTCTCGTTGTGGTAGGCGACTTGAAAGACGCAGCTGTTTTATTTATTTTGACTTAAATATCAAAGCAAGTGCCACTGAAGAAAAGCATTAAAACATTGAAAAAATGAGAGTTCAGTCTTCTTTTGGCCCGGAACGACTAGTTTTTTTTTTTTTTTTGGCAAGGAGCGCATCCCAAGTAGTATTGATCAGTCGGCCAATGGTTGGCCCAACATTACACGCCAACACTTAAACGTTGGTCTAATGTTTGCATCCAACGGTTGGCCCATCATTATTTTGTCACATGGGCCAATGGCAGGTCCAACGTATTGGCCCTATATTGGCAACATTTGTGTACGTATGTTGTGCCAATGTCATAGCGCGAACTTTTTAAACGTTGGTCCAATGTTGTCATCACTATTTTTCTCTTATATTCTAATATACATTTTCAAAAGCTATTTCATATTGTTATTAGTACGTTGCAACAAATGCTTACTTGAATTATGTGCACGCCCCCTCCAAAAAAAAATAAGCATACAATGCTCGATATAGAAGAGCGAAAAATCTTTTAGAAATGATAGAAACTGCCAGAACTCCGTTTCATAAAATGTTGTCGAATTATTGAATAAATTTTTTACCTTGTTGTCAAAGAGCTGAACCCATGATTCATTCGTTGTGGACGAAGTAGTATGCATTAAACTCTTGACTGTCCACGTGTTGACTATAACACATTCTTTAAAGCTAAGGAACAGTGAATTTGCAGAGGTCAACTTGTCCAAAAACCATCGATGATGAAAGCACTGATATTGAAAACGAATCTCGTAAGCATGCAAACAAAACTGGTGCTATAGACATAGACTATTTGTCACAACTGTTTTAATTTACCAGAAAGTGAAATTATCAGAGAGTGGTGGCTTACTTAAACACTGTAGATGTCTGCAGCCTTCGGTATTTGGTGGGACAAAAGAATTGGTTGATACTCTAGGAAAAATACTCCCAATCGATATTAATTCCGATAGTTTTGGTTCTGAATGGACTTTTGGCCACGCGAAAAAAATCCCACGAGACTGCAATGAATGGATGTGAGAGTGTACAGTTAGAAAAGGGGTTGATCATTACTGGAGAGAAGTATTGAAAATCATAAATTGTTTAGATGAGCCCAGATAACCAAATGTCAAGATTGTTGTTAAGACTGCCCTTGCATTATCTCATGGAAAAGCTTATGTAAGACGAGTCTCCTCCAAAAGTGAAAAATTTTTTAACTGGGAGAAAGAGTTCGACCATCGGAAACTTTTAAAACACTGAAGACATAAACTGCAAGAAAAAGTGAGCCAGCACAAGGTAGAACTAGTCGATGACCAAAAAAACTGTCCCAAAAAGAATTAAAACAACAAAAAATTATTGCTGGAAGCTAATGAAAACTTATAAGTTACCATAATTATAGTTTACTATATAAAGATATGACTGACGTGGTATCTGCAGAGCAATGCTCGAAACAGCCCAATCAAAAATAATAGAATCGAAGCATTAAATTTAAACCACAAGTATGAAGCAAAAAGAAGTAGTTAAGCCAAACAGGCAGATAGACAATTATGTTTCAAATAAAAGGAAAGTAATTGGTCGTTAAACAAAGCAGTTAGTTGCCGATATCTTTTTATTAGTTATTATACAAAAAAGCTAGCTGTCAGTTCGTATGTTATGACTGTTCATAAAACAAAATTGTTACTTTCTGGGCAAAGGTTCTGCACGTGTTGTTTGCAAAGATTGACGTAAGATTCTAACAAAACGTGTCCAGTTAGATTTGTATATTAAAATATCATATCCAGTTTGCACTTTCAAGTTAATATCAAAAATAGTACGGGGAAAAGTTTCTATATTTTCTAATTATCCCTCTCTATATGTAATGGAAAATTCCTATACTTCTTACATGTTTGAGCTCTGGGTTGGCTGGGATGTCTGGCAATGATTATTTGTGGTTCGATCATTTTTGCTTTTTGCAACACCACAACTTTGACACATAAACGGTTAAGATGTTAGATATTAAACTTTTATGTCCTGCCTCTGTTACTTGTATCATGACGTGGATAAATTAACACGTTAGGGGCTGAAATTTCAGTTCACAGATCGCGTCTGGAGGGTGCCACCAGCTTTAAACACGACTTTTTAAGCCTTCCATGGCTTAAGGTGCTATGGGACCTTATAAAGACACGCAAGAGGGGTGGAGGAAGAGGGTGGATGTCGGAGCAAGAGGGTGGCTGTCGGATTGTGACAGTTTCAGACATGAAGGGGGGGGGAAGGAAGGCTGGATTAGTAAATTTGTGAAGTAAATTACTGGAAAAACTATTAAAACGACGGGCAAAGAACAAAAAAAGTGATCCTCACTTTTGGGCTAATTCCCAAATTTCCAGTATAAACCGAGAAAGCAAATTTAATTTTTTTTTCCGGAGGCCATTTTGGACCTTAAAAAATTTCTTATAAATTTTTTAACATTTTTTAAGCATTGGTTCAAAGAACTGGCAATTTATTCTAGGTCATTCTATTTTGGCTGGACTAAAGTGCCTTAGCTGTAAAAGAAAAGACAAGTATATAGGGGTTGCCATACTCGTATTACATTTTCTCCAGATGGGACGGACGTTAATGTTGTGTTGAATCTTGATGTGCGATACACTAACGTGTCTTAATTCGTGTGTTATCACGCATCTGGGTCATACATAAGTGAAAGCTGTCCCGTTTGGGTTATCTTTTGTTTACTATTATGTAACAAGATCTAGGATAAAGAATGCGGAACAGGTAGTGAGAAGCAGAACAAGCGTCTGCAAGAGATGAGATAAGGGAGAATATGACGCCAAAAAAATTAGCATTTCAAGTTCTTTAGCGCTCAACTTGTTACAGATGTATGCCAATAATATTCCCATCATGCAACGCGATACGAAGGACAACTCGTCCTCTTTGCAAGTATCCGCTCCCAAACTACGGTGAATTGTCTCCAGAGCAAAATACCGTACGGGAAGTACAGGTGTGATCTTATCAACAACCAGTTTTAAGTTCGCTGATGACTTAAAGTAGAGCGGACACTTGGTTGTTCTTGTTCAAAAGGCCTACTATTAATAGTCTCTTATGCGAAAGGATAAACTTTATGTCCAACTGGAGCGAGGATTGACAGCTGCCGTTATCTATCAGTAAATGTCTGGCTTTCCGTGTTGGTCACAGTGCAACATTCCATCAGATTTTTTAAAGGACATTTTTGAGGTCGATGACCTTAGGGTACATTTTCTCCCGTAACCTTAAGCCGTCTATTCATTGCAATTTCAATGTCTTCAAGGCCTTCAGAAGTCTCGTTATTATTGAACGTTGTTTCACTTCAGACAATATAAAATAAAAAATTGGACTTTAAGGTATATATAAGCACACTCATTGAGTACGCATGTACGGCCTGGTCCCCCTACTTTCTGAAGGACATCAACAAGAGTGAATCGGCCCAGAGAACAAGCTAACAGACCAGAGCCTTTACAATTATTTCGAACATGACTTGAATCCTTTGAGTTGTGCAGGCTTCAGGCAGACTTTCTGTTAATTTGAGCATTTTTTGACCCGTGCCCTTGTAAAGTTACCAGAGCCGCTCCAAAAAACTGGCTGTGGCATGTGGAAAATTAGACTATAAATTATGTTTTTTTTCTCAGTTGGAGTGGTCCATCCATGAAACGCTACCGAGGGATGCAATACACGCGTCGTCATCGACCGTTTTTAGTTTAGTTGGGGAAAACTTGTCTCCAAATTTTCTTGAAGAGACCTGAATTTGTATCTTGTGAATAACACTTGCACATTCATCATCTTTGTAATATAACGGGGACTAGTGTTAGTGGTACCACCCTTCTGATACCCAACCACATTTGTGTGGTTAAACCTTTTATTATTTTTATTGTTATTATTATGCTACAGCCACTAAAATTGCCCATTCGCCTGTAGCCAGTGTCTGTCGGTGTAGGGCGTTAATTACGGGGGAAAAAAAGAATAGAAAGGAAAAATTTAAAAAATGACTTTAAAATTTGTGAGTGGCAAGACTTCAAAGTTACTTAAAATTGGTTTTAAACTTGCAAATTTGTCATGTGCAACTAGGTAAAATAAAAAATTATTATTTTGAGAATATCCAGTCTAGTTGTTAGTTATGTCGCGCCTTATCCCCAAAACCATGCTGTCAGTAGCTAACTGTACTCCCGAGCATGCCTCTGTAGCTTAGCAACGTAATTGTGTAGCAACCATTTTGTCTGCCCCTATAATATTGTTCTAGGTCTGGCCGGTTCTATAACTTCTCAAAAATTCGGCAACGTACTTTCTTTCTTAGGTTTTTCTTTTCTAGTTTGTAAGAAAGAAAATCTGTTTTTTAGTGCTCTAAGAAATTCATAAGCTGTTGATCGCCAGACAAGCTAAAAAAAAAAAATATGACGACATTATCCATCACAGGATGGCGGGTTCATCTGCTACAATTTTTTTAATTGGATTGTGTCAAGTAACTGCTAGGTTCAACTCAAATCAGTGCTTTTGAGACTATAGAAAAATACTGGGATGTAACGTTAAAGGCACGCTTTGTTCTAGTGTTAAAACCAAGACTGCTTCGGGCAGCTTGTGCCATACACTAAACGAAACGGAAAGAAAGAATGGTTAGGATTATTGGCGATCACTCCACGAAAAATCTAAGACTGCCATCAAATTTCTGTTTAGAAAGAGGGGATTATTAGAAAAAAAAAAAAATTTTTTATGTACTGAAATTAACACTATTTCGAATACTGGTAACATGTCAACTTACAGCACTGTAATATTAAATTTATTTTAGGAAAGGTTTCATTAGGTGCAATTGATGCTACATATAGGAATAGAATTAATATTACTCCAAGGAATACTAAAATTAAGGTATATCCATATCAGAAGACGGAAAATATTGAAGACATTATAATAGCCACTATTAAGGTATATAAAATTAAAGTACCCAGGTAAAAAAAAAACCTGTAGCATTTGCTGCTAACAGTGCTGTTTACAATTAGAATGTAAACAACTTTAATAGTAAACTGTCAGAATCGCTTGCTTCACTATACTGAGACATCAAATCCCAATTTTATTACTGTAAAAAAAATCATTGCAAACAGAGAAATTATTGCAAAAAAAATGCCAATCTTATTATAACTCTCTACTCCAAATATAACAAAAACTGTTGTACAAAAAGAAAGGCGAGGTGTTTGCCAAGCTGCTTCATTTGCTCTCCTCGCTGTAAAAAACAATTACGATATTTAAAATACTCACGAAGCTGGAAGAACAAAATTAGGGGAATACGCCACCATTTTTCTTTTAATAGTCTTTCCTATTAATCGACAAGTTTAGACAGCTGCGGCATTTCCGTAAAGCAGGCAGCTAGAAACTTGTTTCTCTTATTTATTGAAAAATCTAACTAATTGTAATCAGTAGAGATCACAATGTTCAAAAATTTTGATTATTATTAGAAAGAAACATAACTGCCGCTGCAGAGTACTTGTGTATGTTGGTACTTTGATTAGCTAAGTTAAACAAATTCTGTTAGCGTTGATGGAAAGAATAGATCCCAACCTTTCAGAAATCCTAAGCGTGTCAATTTCGGACTATTAGAGGGCTCGAAAGAGCACTTTATTTTCGAAAATCGCCATACGCTTTCACCGCTACACCATTACCTCTTCACCTTTAAATGGGCGTAGGACGGTCTCTATCTAAGTTTAACAATTTTGGTTAGGATTGATGGAACAAATAAATCCCTCCTTTCCTGTCCAGAATTATGTGCTGAACGTTTTTGCATATGTTATACTTTGATTTGTTGACGGTTATGGAGTTACAGTCAAAAAATCGTTTGGGGGTTGGTGGGGAGAGGGGACAAATCACCCCCTCCCCCCTCTGGAGGAGGGGGGGGGAGGGGGACGTGCTATCATACCTATTTTTTTTCCAGTTACCCAGCATGTGCATCCATAACAAAATGTCATGCTTTTCAAAGTTAATTCAACCCTTAGTCGCCCAACCACTTCATTTGCTTTCAGGAAGCAAAACGTCGCTTGCGTGAAATTGGAACATTTTCAGTTCTCGTGGGATACTAAAAATTCTAATAAATTTAGTATCAAAATGAAGGTATTTTAATGGGTGAAAGTTTATTTCTTATGACGTTTGACGATATCTACTGCGATGTAAGGTGGCCATTACAAAATCACAGTTAAGTCCGGCCTAATTTCGCATTCTTTTACATTTTGACGAAAGGTATTTGTAGATAG
>JAHWFP010141326.1:0-16653 GCA_023313725.1 Lithobius niger | reverse complement strand
AGGCATGAAGAGGGGAAAGATAGACTACCAAGAAGCTCTAAACCAAATGACAGGGTAACTTTAGGATACAGTACGGATTAGCGGTAAGCCTTCGGCCTTTTGGTTTCACAGGTCGTGGGTTCAATTCTCCGTTCAATAGGTTTACATCCGTATTTGTTTAACAGTATTGTCTTAAGAGGAAAAAACCGCCACTTTTGGGGTATTTAGTCAAATTATAGCACTTGATATTAAATTGTAACTAGTATTTTAATGAAAATTTTGAAAAATTTAATTGTTGAAGTTTTTTATAATTTTTAAATCTTTTAATTTTAACTTTCTGTTTTTATGTTTTAAATAAAATTTTTAAATGGCTTTAATTTGTTTACATTTTGACCTGTACCGTAAACATTTACAAAAAGCATTTTACAATTAAACTGAAACCATTATTGTTATTGTGAGACCTTTACCCTACGCTCACCGCCGTGAGGAGGTGGTGTTGGCCCGTTTGCGCATTGGTCACACTCGACTTAGTCACTGTTTCCTTTTGCGGGGGGTTGACCCTCCTGAATGTTATTGGTGTCGGCGGCCACTTACGGTCCGGCACTTCCTTGTTGATTGTTGCCATCTTGATGGTTTTCGTCGTCGTTTCCATCTTCCGCATGACATTGTGCCTCAATTGGGCAATAAGTCTGTCCTCCTGTCCGGTGTTTTTCAATTTTTGCAGGAGGTACAGATGTGTGACAAGATTTAGATAAGGGGTTTGAATAATATCTCTGTAATGTGTGGTGCAGTGGCAACCCGGACCACTGCACTGTGACTGAGGTTGGCGCTAATGACCAAGCTGTCGACGCGCCATTAAGCCTCATCTCCCCCCCCCTACGCTCACTTGTACGTACATTGGCTGTGTACCTTCGACATACTACTTCCTGAATGACCCAAAGAGGGAGCAAGCAGATTCGCAGTGCTATCACCAAAGATGTTGACAAATGCTGCGAAGATAGTTTTTGTGCTTTTCTCGAATTGCACGTGATCAACGAACTTCAGTTTTAATTTCAAAAAGTGACAAGTTTTGATTTGTCTGGGAATGCAATTGGATGATTCGTGTCAAGTGGGGTGGTGGTGCTGATAGTCCCATTGTGCTTTGCAGTGCGTGCCATTAGCAAGCCCGCTGCATTAGAGTCTTGACCCTCAGGGAGTAGTTTGTCGGCTATCGTATTGTAGTTTGAATATCAGCGTCGAGCACTACAATTCAGGCATTTCCCTAAACAATTAAGCTTTTTCCTCCTTTTGTGTTAACTGTCAACCCTTAGGATTAACTGTTGTCTAGTTTTAATCACTTGTTGTTTAATTTCATGTTGTTAAGTGCCTTCATGTTTTGTGTGTCAGTACGCCTACTTCACCTAATACCTCCACTGAATTTCTGAGAGCTTCGTGAAGCATTTATCTGCAAATGAGTTCACAGGGAGATATATGCATGAATGTCATGATATACTGTCATAATTCGTCCCCTGATTGAAAATCCATTAACGTGATTGCAAGAAACTAGCAGTAGTTGCGATAATGCACTGCGATGATACACTGTCACAATTCGACCCCTGATTGAAAATTCATTAACGTGATTGCATGAAGCTAGCAGTAGTTGCGATGATGCACTGCGATGATACACTGTCACAATTCGTCCCCTGATTGAAAAACCACGAACGTGATTGTAAAAAACTAACAGTGCTTCGCCTGTTTACTGGCAATTCAAATTCGTTTATTTCTGACGCTGCGTACGCTCTCTTTGAAAAACACAAGCTATTTTATTTGCAGGTACTCGAACACTAACAATAGTTTCAGAAAAAATAAACTATACTATACGGGAACTTGCATATTTGAATTGGGAAATTATGCACAATATGTAAATAATTTTCATTAGTTGTCATTGAATATTGTTAGAGTTATTTCGCCTTGTTCATTTTGCATACTGTACTGCTTAATTAAAAGCAAGGGGAAGTGTGGCTTTTTGTTTAATAAAACCAACTTGACTAACTCTCCAACTTTGTTGACAGGTGGTCCATTCATGTGTGAAAGATGTCCGAAAACGTTTGCCACATTTGATGGTCGCCGCAAGCACCAGTACCAACACACAGAACGTTACAAGTGCACATTTTGTGGAAAATGTGAACGAAGCTATGCAGCTCTACACATTCACACGAAACGTCACATACCCAAGGAAGAAAGACAGCAACACCAATGTGACATATGCCTTAGAGTTTTTGTGTCAGAATCCAGTGTTTTAAAACACAAACGGTATCAACACGGCATCAAGTATTCCAAGGAGTTGTAGGTTGTGTTTCTGATTAATGTTGTATATTAATTCACCATTAGCATCCGAACTATTTTTCCATAAAATGACTCCCATGAGGGATGAAAATTGGGTGTTGTAAATGTGACCCAGAAATATAGAACTTTTACTGTTTTAATGGGTTAGTGGGGTTTACTGCTTTAGTTTAGTTTTATTTTATTCTTTCACCCAGTGATTTTAACTGTCTGCGTGCTGTCTAACATGTTAACGATGTATATTATTTCATCTATTTTTGCAACATTCAGACGTAAGAACTTATTATTTGTGTAAGCACGTTTTAATAAAAAATGCTGTAATGCTGTAGTGTTCGTCATATCATTGGTGTTTAAAAATGATGCCTTTTGTGTGGGATATATAAATAAACCTAAAACTAAACGGAATGACACTCCTTCCTAAATGTTAACATTTTGGGCATGAATCATTTTCTTCAATGTATAAATAATTGTCTGTTCATTTTTGTCATACACTATTTGATTTGCTAATTTATGTGATTAAAACTCTAGTTTCTTACTACAAATTTGGGTTACTTTTGTGCAACTCTGAGAATGAGTCATCTGTGAATCGAGAATGTAGAAATTGGATCCTAAATCCTAAATCATGTGTTTCTTTTCCTTTTAGTGGTGCAGCACTGCACAAGTTTGCTAAATGCGTATGACAGGCAGGAACAAAAGAACTGCATTCCGGAAGATTAATACGTAGCGAGTGCACAACGTGCAGCTAAAAAATGGCAGCTGCCAAAATCAGTAACGTGCACAGATCCCCGAGACGGCAGGGGCAACTTTTAGTAAAAGGGCACATTTTTCTAGGTACTTTTTTTGCCTATCTTTTTTCCCTTTCTTAGCCTTTTTTAGTTTTTTTCAGGCCTTCCCTTTTTGAGCCTTTTGTAGGCTTTTAATGGACATTCTCTCCTAGGTACTAGGTACTAGGTCCTAGCTGTCGATGCGCCATTAGCCTCATCTCCCCCCCCCCCCCCAGGTACTTTTTTTTTACTACCTTTTTACCCTTTCTTAGCGTTTTTTTGCCCTTTTCAGATCTTTTTTGGCTCTTTTAGGCCTTTTATTAGGCCTTTAGACTCTTTCTCAGACAAGGCCGCACCAACAAATGCTGGCACAAAAAGGGCAATTTTCGAAAAGGGCAAAATCACTGTCCCCTTCCCCCTGCCTTGCACGTCACTGTCCAAAACCATGCGATTTTCGTGGTCACTTTAGTCCCCCCCCCCCTAACAAAATGTTATCGGCAAGATTTTATTGGACATCGAAAGGAACAAAGAATTTTATGGCTGTGTTTTAATTGCTTTGCTGGCATGCAGCTTCGTAGTTTCAGTCACAGCCATCGTAACTGAAAATATGGCCATGCTTGCAGTAGATTTTTTTGTCAGTTGGTAAGTTCACGCAAGAGCCAAGTTACTGACTAATCCTTTTTCACTACAAGGAATAGAATTGGAGGGTTCCTCTCTCTATGAGTGCATCTTCATTACATGCATGTGGTGCACAGAAGGGACTGATAGGGTTGGCTGTATTTTCTTATTATTTACACTAGAGGAAGCCCGTGCTATGTACGGGGCTGGTCACATTTCCCGGGACATTTTTCCGGCACTCTTCCCGACGACTTGTCAGATTGATCGACCACTCATGCCTGGCTCCTGTTTGGCTGCAGGTAGAATGGAAGAGCGCATTTGTAATGCGGGCGCCAGGAGGGGAGAAGTGATTGTTCGGCCCAACGACTTGTCAGATTGAACCTTTATTGAGTTGATCGACCCATCAACCTGTTTCCATGCAGGTAGAGTGGGAGAGTTCATTTTCAATGCGGGCGCGAGGAGGGGAGAAGTGGTTTTCCTTTTAGTCTTCCTTTCAGCTGGCCTCCGACATTATTATACAGATTATCCTGCAATGTAGTAGCATTACTGTATTAGACGTCATTCATTACGATGTGAAGTTCTTTAATTTAAAAAGCACCTCCTGGTAGGCAATGGGACCACAAGAACATTGGCAAGCTCTCAGTTTAATTTTCGGGAAAAACATATATTTCCCTTGGTGACCTAAATGTACAAAAGAACACATAAGTGGGAATCGATGTACGTATAAAAATCACCATGTACCCCGTTCCACAAGTTAATACTTACAATAAAATCAATATATACAATTCAAACATGGCTGTTCGTGTCTGCCAGACAGATTATTAATCATGACTTTTTAATTGTACATACTGATTTTATTTTAAGTATTAACTTGTGGAACGGGGTACATGGTGATTTTCCGTATCCATTCTCATTTTGTTCATTTATGTGACCATGGGAAACATATTTTTCCCGAAAATTAAATTGAGTGCTTTTCGATGTTCTTGTGGTCCCATTGCCTACCAGGAGACTAACACATTAACCACAAATTAATTGAAGGGAATTTCTGGTTTAGTTTTCTTATGTCTTCCTAATTTCTTAAAATAAGTCTGCGCCTAAATTTTAGAACCACACTTTACTTCTCTTTAACATTAAAAGGATTCCGTAATACCCTAAACCAGGCCAGGTGTGACGATACATTTTTCTTCAAAAGTAAAACGTTGAAATAGCCAAGACGTGCTACAAACATACCACATCTTCAATGTTTAAACGATTTAATGAATCATTGTGCTTTCTACGTTACATTTTTTTTTTAAAAAAGTACATCGCAAGGAGTGATTGCGCTATTTATGATCAGTGATCGTATTTAAAACAAGTACAGTAGGTGCTGACTGTAATATTTTTAACGATTCTTTTTTCCTGAAAAAATAGCAGCATTTCAGTCGTGGCGATTTCCACGAATTTGACAATTTTGGGTTTTTGACTATTATCACTTTCTTTCACGACAACTAGGTTTATGTGGGTAACCTAGGAACAGTCGCATCATCAAACAGCTGCAAAACATATCAATAAGAAATTTTTTTGCAACTTTTATTTTTCGAGCTCTAGCCGAATTTTTAACACTTCATATTACGTAATAACCTGTACCATGCAGTAATGCTGTTAACGGGATTAAAACTGGTGTCACTGCATGTGAAGGATAACATAATGCCACAGCATGACATAAGAAACTTACAGCTTCCTTATTGTAATAGTGCTCTTCTGTTAACATTGACTTTCTTATAATAGTGCTCGTATGATAACATTTAGTCTTTATTACATAATTGGAATCGGTCTTCTTATATCACTTGTTTTTCTGTAATAGTGGTCACTTTTAACACTGGTGTTCTGATAACATTGGTCTCCTTATACCATTGGTTTTCTGCGAACACTGATCTTCTGATAACAGGGGACTTCTGCAAACATTGTCCTTTTGATAACACTGGTTGTCTACAAATATTGGTCTTATAACTTTGTTCTTTTATGAACAACGATATTGGTAGCTGTTCATATGCCACCAATGGTCTTCGTGCAGCATTTGTCTTCTGCCAACATTGATCTTCGTTTTTCTCCTTAGCTTCGTCTCATGTGCTGTCTTTAGCCCTTATCACATACTGGAGATAAGCAAAAATAAGTACCTGCTAAGCAGTCGAATATACCATATCATCGAACAAGTTTTACAAAAAAAATACTATAACTATTGCTTTTCGCATTATAGCCCTATAGTATGTGAACTGTCAGTTGGTTAAAGTTGAAACAGTTCTACAAATGCGTGTTTCATTCCATTTGTAATTGTTGTGTGTAGTTGTTTACATAAAGGGTCGTCACCGTGATGAAGTATGCTACAGGCAGGCAGAAAATTTCCCCAATCCTTAACATGCAGAGAATTTCTCTAATCACTAACAAGCAGAAAATTTCCCTAATCCCTAACATGCATTATTTGAACTTGTGGCCTTTTCATTTGCCTGTCAGGAGGCTTCTTTTTTACCAATTCTCACTGTGCTGCAAATTAATTGCTTGATTCATCCTATGGTCTCCTGTTGGATAAAACGATGCAGACAAGAAATTACGTCAATTTTCAAGTAATGTTCCACTCGATTCGTTCAACAAATAGATTGTTAGTTCGCCATGGAAAAAATAAATCCTAGCATCTAATTTAAATTAAATCGAGGTTTAAATATATAAACACCTTGTATATCTTATGTTAGTTGTACCCCAACTGAGCCTAATAAAAACCTCAACGAATAAAAACCTTGAAGAATGAAGAGTGTCTGTTGTGATAATTCCTTTAATGTTTCTTATTTGGTCTTTTATTGGAACTGCTTGGATTTGTTATCATCTATTGTTATTAGCGTAAATTCTCTTACAGTATTTCTTCTTTAAATTGCGTTAGTAATCATTGTATTGATGCCATTTAAACTTTAAACACTGAAATTGTGAAATTGGTTCACACTTATATTCACTGCAAGACTAGCATGCTAATGTGTATTTTTCCACAGGGCTCGATCATCATTATTGGCAAATGAAGGACAGAAACAATCGGATTGCTTGTGCCAAATGCCCCAAGACGTTTGCAAACAGGAAAGGGCTGTGGAAGCATCAGAACGAACACACAGACAAATACCAGTGCCCAACATGTGGGAAATGTTGTCAGAGCAAAGTCGCCCTTGCTTTCCATACACAGAGACATATTCCTATTGAGCAACGCGAAAAGCACATTTGTCCTTTTTGCAACCGCCTCTACACTTCTTCAAATAATCTTTCTTGCCACATGAGAGAAAAGCATGTTTTGCAGCAGTAATAACAATAAAGGTATCAATAAAGAAATTGTTTTGCTTGTACACGGAAATCTTATCTACCATACAAGATAATGTTTGTTTCAAGGGGTGACATGTAGAGCAAGGTAAATTGCCCTTATTCACCCTGTGTATCCTCTTTGCCCTTTTGTATCCTGTGTATCCTGTTGTATCCTTAAATGCACTTTCGTACCCTTTTGTACACCGATGCACTCTTTTGCATACTAATGTACCCTGTGTACCCTATGTACCTTTTGGTATCCTGTGTATCCGTTTGTATCCTTTATTTCTCGGTCGTCGGTTCCATCTTCCGCATGACATTGCGCGTCAGTTGGGCGATAAGTCTGTCCTCCTGTCCGGTGTTTTTCAATTTTTGCAGGAGGTACAGATGTATGACAAGATTTAGAATAGGGGTTTGGATAACATCTCTGTAATGTGTGGTGCAGTGGCAACCCGGACCACTGCACTGTGACTGAGGTTGGCGCTAATGACCAAGTTGTCGACGCGCCATTAAGCCTCATTCCCCCCCCCCTTTATTTCTTAACCTTTATCCATTCATCCTTTATTTACTCTTACATTTACATTTTGGTTTGTAATTCCAAGACTACCTATATTTAAAAGACTTAACGCTCGGTTTCACGTAGCATGCTAGACGTGTCATCCAAGCGTTGCGCTGAACTGAAAGCACGAAGAACGAAAAACCCCAATCGTAGCATTGATTAGTGTTAGCGGAATGCACAAAAACGTGATATCTTCTCATTATTAGATTTACCGGTGTTGCAGCGCTAAACGAACATTATTTTACGGTAATGGTGACTATTCTTGAAGTCTTCGGACGATTTACTGTTACGTCAAAGGATCGTTTAGCACATTTTTAATGAGAATTGAAAACGCCGTAGCGTATCATACAGTACAATACACACGAACCTTGGTTGCTCTTCTGCTTGAAATTCATGAAATTAAACCTCCGGAGGCTTTGTTTTGTCATCGAGTGAAAAAAGAGGTACGTAACATGAAGCCATTGTTGTTAAATTTTAATAATTTGGTGTCAATGCATTGTTTTAAGTTTAAAATCCGCCTACCGCGTGTCACACGTACCTTTCACAGTTCAGTCCGCATGCTAGAGCAGGTCATTTTTGGGGTGTAAGTAGCGTGACTGGTGGCAGAATCAGTGGCTAACTGGACGACGCGTCGAATTTCTAACGTGTTAAGCCTTTACATCCAGGTATCCTTGGTAATTCTATCTCGTGTAAGGCCTGAGTGATAAGCATTTAAAAATCTCCCAAATGCTTTTGCATCATCATTGTGAAAGTACTCGGTAAGAACTAAACTTAGAGCTTCGAAGGTGACCAGACACCAGCGTAGTTCTAGCCATTCAACAGAAATTTCAAAATTTTTTAAATTCAGTAGAATTTTGTTGTTGTTGGTGAAGAACTTCTCGAGCCTTTGCTAGGATGATGGTGTCTGTCGGGCCAGTTTTCATGCAATTTTTTTAAACTCTTTTGTCTCGATACCTGTAAGAGGTAGAATCACAAACCAAATTGTAAATAATCGGGTAAAACAATTAGGGGAACAAAAGGGTACATGGGTACAAAAGCGTACTAAATACTTTTATAAAGTAATCTCCACAGTCCTCATCTAAGCTGACCAAATGAATCAACAAGATTCCTTGACAAGATTATGCTTCAACTTTTAAGTCACATTCTCATATAATTACGCCATCAATGAAACCTTATGAATCGCTTTGATATCTTTGTTCATCAGTGATTCAGTTCGAGTTTGGCGTAACACCTTGACCCAGTTGATTGCCCAAGGCTTTCGTAAACTTCTAGTACTAAGTTGAGTTATAATTAAGTGAATTGATTAATGCTTTTAACTAAGTGTATGTTGGGGTTCGTTCAATGGTAGCTGTGTTGTTATTCGAGGGATCAGTAACTCATTTCTATCAACAGTTCAAGCAGTTGTCTACCTTTCTTACTCAGGACAAAAAACAGTAGTAACGTAATTGGTTCCTGCCGTGGTTTTAAATCCTGAATAACATTTGACGCCCTGTTATTAATTGCAGCTGAGTCATCCAGGTTAGGGGGAGTCAGTGGGAGTTATTTTCTTGTCTGTCAGAATGGTATTAGTACTTTTCAGACAAAATAATTGTTTTGTACTAACCTTTCATTCTGACATAATACCAGGGGCCAGCAAGAAAACTTCGTACTTCTATGTTTCATGAGTTTGTGCTTGTAAAGAAGCACTCGGTAAATGGAGCTTTCATCCAAAGGTAATGCTTTAAACAATATCAGTTTGCTTAATTAAGTCGGGTGACTACAACTTAATTAAAACCTGACAGGATGCACATGGTTAGAATTCAAAGTACTGTCGGTACAGCATCGTCCTTTCCGATTTAAAAAAAATTAAAAGGACAACGACAAACAGCTCAAAGACGGTAGTTGGTCCCTTTGTTTTGAAAAGCATTTAAAACTAGTTGACACCAACAAATATTGGATGTTTCGTAGATTGACACATTACATGAAATATTCTTTGGTCTACTGCGAAAAACGAGAAAAAATATCACACATCAGATTGCTATTGTTGCATTTTACCCTGAGACTCTATTTATCAATTTGTAAATTTCAAACCAAAAATTCAATAAAATCGCATCGCAAAAGGTCTATTCCAGTGCGGAATAAATGAGGTATGTCACGCTATTAGGACCTGAAGCACGGGGCTGAGCACGTATCTAACCAATACTTTATATACTATAAGACTATGCACTTATGGCCTGCAGGTTGGTTGTGTTGATTTAATGTGATTACAACGGGTTGCACATTTCTTCCCCCTCCACTCGCTAAAGACATAACACCATGGCTACAGTCAATTATAGAGCAGTGACACGACGTAGTATTATTGTATATAACTCTATGCTGGAGCCTTAATGGGTTAGCTGCAAGGGGCACTGCAGAGAGAAACAGAAGGACGCCATACTGAAGCCGATGCTGTGAAGAGTGATTTCTTAGTCCTAAAACGCGCAATTTTTGTTGTTGGTGAAAACAACGTTATTTTAAGCCTAAGAAATCCGTCCCTCCATTGTTTTCCCTCCATTTTAATGCAGTGCACCTTGTAGTTATGCCCTCCAAAACCCATACTGGTGCCAACCTGGTGCCAATATGGCGGCAAATGTCACTGCTCTATTGAGATGTTTTTGTTTGGGCATACATTTTACTTCGTGTGACTAACGTTTTTAACATCATGCTTGGTTTCACCATGCATTAACCTTATGTCATCGGTAAAGTCTTTCATACTTTGTAACAATAGGCATAAGTACTATTAAGACTTATTTGTTTAAACTCGCTCTAACACAGTATTATCGTTTATTCTAGGATTCCCCAGTGATGTCGAAAGACGGTTTTCTTGTCCCCTGTGCCCTAAGACTTTTGTATCATCAAGTGTTCTCCGAAAGCATCAATATGAGCACACAGATCGTTACAAGTGCGAAACATGCGGTGTGCGAAATCAAAGCCGTTTTGCTCTGGAAGCTCACATGCAACGTCACGTTCCATTGGAGCAACGGGATATTCACATTTGTTGCATCTGCAGCCGACATTACACATCTGCTGCAAATCTGTTATTTCACATGCGCCAGAAGCATCAGCTACGAGAGTGACGTAGCATTGAAAAATGTGACAGAACAACTAAATGATTATCAAAGATATCTTTGTGACACCGATTTGCACTGACTAAAACTAATAGTTCATTTATTGAACAAGTGAACAATCTGCACAGAAGTTAGCAAAAAAAAAATAACGGTACTGTAAAGCTTTGCAGTACCTGGGTTAGCCGGTTGCAGTTGCTGGGTTAGCCGGCAATAGCCGAATTTTGTATAAAAGTTCATTCAATGTAGGTAGGCACACAGTGTTTGTTCATGATTAATAAAATTAATTTACTTTTAATTTTGTGTAGCACCTTTTACTTTTTTTCGTCTGTGTTCCGTACCCCTAATGTATTCAAATACCGATTACTTCGTAAAGCACTTCTAATATTTACAGTTTGCACATGTCAATGCATTTTTACTATAAGTACTTCTAATTTTGTTATATTTCAGAATTACTGCAGTGCATTGCAGTGTGGGTAGAAGCATTCCGATCCTTGACGAATGGTAATCAAAACAACTCGTCATACATTTATGCATAAATATTTTACCACTACTGCATAACGTCTAGGTTACGTGGTTTGCAAGATGGTTTTATAAATTTCTGGTTTGTATGAAATCTTACATGTATTTTTAGGCTGTGAGAGGTTAAAAACTGTTTCCTAACACATCGGTAAAAGACGGAAAGCCAAAGGCTCAACAAGAATTAAATAAATACAGATGCCAACCTATTTTCATTGCCTTTTGGACTTATATGTCAGACTACCTGATTGGGGAATCGAACCCACGACCTTCGAAACCAAACGCCGAGGTCCTACCACTGAGCCATGCTGACACCGTGTCAGCATGGCTCAGCAGCATGGCTCAGTGGTAGGATCTCCGCTTTAGGTTTCAAAGATCGTGGGTTCGATTCCCCACTCAGGCAGTCTGACATATAAATCCAAAAGGCAATGTAAATAGGTTTGCATCTGTATTTATTGATCGGTAAAAGCTTGTATTACTTTTCCTATACATAATAAAGGCAACTACTATCGTTCTTCTTTTTCCTGATTTCCCAGAAAGAAGCTAAAAGCAAAACTTGTTTTTGTAATTTTAGTAAGTATATTCTAGCATCGAAGTTTTAAATCCATCAGCTCAGTTAGATGCGTACAAAGCTTTTGTTACAAGTACACATATTGCATACAAAATGTTGCTAGTTTATTGTAGATAGGTTCTAATTCTTGAAAAGCGGTGCAGTTAAGTTTGGCCTATCAATAGGCAAGGAATCACTAACATTAGAAGTGGTGTTTAATATGATAGGCTGTAATAAGTACTGCGAGCAAATGAGGACATGGCCCTGTTAGCCAATAAAACTAATAGAGGACACCTTTACAAATCCAGAAATACGCCATGCCAATAAATAAACGAATAGATTGGCTCAATTTTTTGTACACTGGCGGGTTTTGTATTTATTATAGTAGCTAGGAGTGTTAAGCCAATAACTGTTTTACCGATTTCAAGTGTTGACAATGAATTGTTTGGTCGACGGAATACATTATAGAGTCCGCGATTGGGCACAAGTTTTAGGCACTTAATATCCCTGAAACACTTAATTTTCTTGTACTTCCAATCCATAGGACGTCGAAGGAGCATCAAAGGCCCTTATGGATGCAGACTGTGTTCCAAGACGTTTGCTGCAAAGACTACACTCCGTCAACATACTTACGAGCATTCAGATCGTTACAAATGTCCGACCTGTGGCAAACGATCACAAGGCTCTGCTGCTCTCAGAGCTCACATGGTTCAACATATTCCAGCAGAAATGCGGGAGAAGTACATTTGCAACATATGCCACAGTGTATACATGTCAAAATCCAGCCTTTCATCCCACATACGAGACAAGCATAACACTTTCTATACTAGGGAGCAAGTTAAATAATCGCGGATGACTGGAAGGGAATGTGAGATGCTACTTTCATGGTTATAAACAATAATACGATATTGCGAGTTGACTTAGGTTTTCAACCTGTGATTTATTGTTGTTGTATTTTGGCAGCTTCTTGTTACATTTGCCTCTTCAGCGGTTTTTTTAATTTAGTGACGTAGAGAAAAGAGAAAACGTTTATGCACCATTTGATAAAAAAAAAGCTTAGTGAAATGGTTATCAGTGAATACAGCTGTAGATGAATTACAGCCATCAGTTGGAAAACCAACACTATAATTGCATTGATATTTAAATCTAAATTACACTAGAAATAACTTCACATCATTAATTGTTAGTAAAGATAAATAATCCTAAGTGAAGTCAGAATTTTCTTTACCTTATTTTGTTTATGTCAATCTTCCAAAATGATGTTGACGTAGATTTAATGAGGAGCCATCAATCCTTAGTATGATTGTTTGCTGTCAACCTATACTTCATTCGCTTGTCCTGCATATTTTGTTAATAATTTGGGTGTGAACTTACCAGTGTCTGGGCACATAGTTGATTGAGCTAAGTTAATAAAGATGAATTTGTTCAATAAACCGCAAGGTGTGATACTGTACGACTGTTTTATTTACTCCTCTTCTGGTGAAGATGGATTTCCATTTTTTTTGGCCCAAATATTTTGTGAACACTGACTGATATTTACAAGATTTTGGCAGGAAACAAACAAAGCCATGTATCTCAACAGTGGGTGAGTATTTTCTGAAGTATTGCAGATAGGTCGTGTGTAGTTATAGAGCTATGAAAAGTATGTGGGGGTAAAACGCACTTGTGAAACTGGCCGTGATTGCTGTTTTAACGCCATCAAAACTCTACCTATAGTCCCATTAACGTTTTGATGTATTTAGTTCCGTATTTTGTGTTGATTTAAATTTTTCGATCCTCTTATGTTTGTGTTCCTTTGGCAAAATAGTTTCGATGACCTTGGAAACTGTAATCAAAGCTGGCAAAATTAAGGCTAGATTTGCCAAATATGGGTGCAAATAACCAACGTATTGATACACCCTTCATTTCATTCCCTTCCTTTAAGATTGGTTTTAGTTTCGACACCATATTACTCTCTACATCCTAAATATGAAGTTTTATAACTATACAGTACTACAGAATATATTCCCTCGCTTTCTATGATGTGTCCTAAATACACTAATAATCTGAGAAAAAGGGACTCGAACCCTAGACCTGTACATCTTATTATTTGAACCAGGCGAATTAACCCAGCATGTTTTATGCAGCAGTAGAAAACTCAAAACCAGTCGTATAGCAGGCTAAACAAGTGTAAGAATTTGTAGGAATTTCCTAGCAAACTGTCTCCATTCTGCGATAACTCCAGCATTTGGACGTCAGTCCGAATATTTTTTTGTAAGTTATCTCGTTAAAAGGGTGCCCTATCCTAAAAATGAATATTTCAGGGTCAATTTCTACGATGTCAGTTTGTGTTTCGTACCCTTTTTGATTTAATTATTAATGATTATGGGTATTGGTCGTAGGGTGACTAGCCTTTCTGCTGTGTTCTTAATTTGAATCTTGAAATAGTCAAGTGTACTTAAAAGAACATATACATCATTCCGAATTTATTAGTTTTGCTATATCTGGCTCTTTAGCTCAATCATCCCACCTTAGATAAGCAACAAAAAGAATGTATTAATCAGATTAACTAAATACGAATGCAGTAGGCCTATTCAAGAATTTCTTAAAACAAAAATCCATCTTGCTGTGATTATCAATATGCTAAGACGATTTCCAGAATCAGCATACCTAATGAGCAAGATAAGATACGAGTTTATTTTTTAATGAATACATGTTAAAGCTTTATGGGTTTACACGAGGCTAACATGTTTGCTTAATGGAGAAAAAAAGCATTGTTTTGTTTCTATTAGCCTACCTAGTGGGGTAAAATTTTAGTATTTTGTTAGCCGGAGTACCATGGAAGCAAAATAGTGCTGCTGATGAATTTAGGCTTACATTTCGGGATTTTGGTGCCACTGTTACCCAATAAGTGAAATAATAAACTTTAGTATGCAGTATTTCTATGGCACATAACTTGTGAGGTAGATATACTGCCTCCATGTGTTTTTGATAACAAACGGCGATAACATCATTGCATTTCTATCCATTCAGAGAAGAGTTAGTGATATAACTAAGCCTTTTCCTGGAAGTTCATCTCACTTGAGCATCCAATGGTTCTTCCGCTACATTGCGATGCTTGCGCTGGTCCACTGTCTGCGAGTTAGTTCTATCGACGGTATAATTAGGCTGCATTGAAGTATATAAACATTCTGATTTCATGAGTGTCTGACGTGTGGAAAACGTTCATAAAATAATGACTAGTGGTGTTTTCAAAACTCTCATTGAACAAAACGGATTCGCAAGCAACACAACAATATGTGGGCTTTGTTTACAACAGCCATACCATAAAGCTTACTGATAATCAGCAAGACACAGCAAAAAATGCATTTACGCTTATGTGACACACTGGTGGTAGTTTTTAAGGACAGGTTGTAATTGATTGATGGTAGAGTAAGTAAGTGCATAGCAATTGACTGTGAAAGAATGTGAAAAATGTGGTGATGCCTCTCAAGGTTACAGCAACTCAGTTCGTAACTTTGGTTTTATTTTGGTTTTTATTTCCAGGTTATCCATCACCACCTGTTAAACGATTTGACTGCAATTTGTGCACTTCTTCATTTACTACAATGAGTTCCCTCAACCGACATCTCGCCATTCACATGGAGTTATTCAAGTGCCCAGAATGTGGCAAGTGTGTCAATTCCAAAGCAAATTTGGAAAATCACATGGAGCGTCACATAAGAAGAAGAAATAAATACGTGTCTTCACAGTGGTAAAAAAAAAAGTTCGGCGAAGGTCGAAAATCGAACCTTGAGTCGGCATTTAGTCGTCTGAGGAGAAATAATTGTAAATAGTAAAAATAGTTTTCAGTATGTGAGCGGGTGAGAATAATTTAATCCGGTTGCCCTCAGACTAGGCAAGAACTCACACGAACATGAAATAGCAACAAAATTTTAATTTTCAATGCTAATGTTGCCGTCTTGTTCACAAATCATAGTAAAAATGATAAAAATGCCATCCCCCCCCAACCAACCTCAACCACAAGTGATCATACTTACCCAGATGGCCGCAACCTTGTAGGTTGGTTGGGGGCGGGTGGCAGTCTTATCTTTTATTACCATGATTTGTGAACAAGACGCCAACATTAGCGTTGAAAATTAAAATTTTATTGCTGTTTCATGTTTGTGCGAGTTCTTGCCCAGTCTGAGGGCAACCGGATTAAATTTTAAACAGTACTGTAGAAATTTGCCAAAACCCCTACGTGTTGTATGCATAGCAAACTCAGTTTCATGTTCATCTGTTCATTTCGATGCTGTACAGATAGTGCAATTCAAAGCAACCTTGGGATTCTAACATATCCAACCTAATCGTTTTATGAAGGGGTTAATGGTGTAGTCATGCTGGAGGAGTGTTACGCCTACTTTTTTGTGTTTGATGGAGAGGCACTACGGTAGTAATTCTCGACAGGAGCATGCTTGCTTTATTTTCTTAATGCTGTCGACCCACCATACCATTCACCATGTCTGCCATTACAACATCCTTGCTTCCTACACTTTTGACTTCTTCCCTACTTTTGCAGTACCTCACGGAATTTCTTAGCCTCTGTATTGTGTGGGGGTTGGGGAAAGAGCATCAGCATCATGCTGAGCGTTCTAGCTTGGAGTTAAATATCTAAAAATATCTAAAATGTTGTTATTTGGGTGGTGTTTCTCATTTCCAACCCTGTTTGTCTGCCAAGCCATAATTTAAATGCTATTTTACGACTATACTGCTGTGAAGGGGTAAAATTTAGATTATTAATGATAAGAGAAAAAAAAACCAGAAGTTTTGAAAATTAAGACATCTGTTCAGCAAACGGTTCGCTACACGGCCTTTGCGAAAAGTTTGTGCAGAAACAAACTAAGGCTTCTACTAGTTTTACGACCGCCATTTTGAGAACGTCATCCAGAAAGCTAATATCTGCTTCTAACTTCTAAACCCGTT
>JAHWFP010141315.1:50976-66972 GCA_023313725.1 Lithobius niger | reverse complement strand
TGAAGCTGGATCGTTAATAGCCCGTTGGTATGTACCTGAGATAGGTGGAAGATCGTGGGAATTTTTCCAACAAAAACCAGTCCATCGAAAATTCGCCCCACATAAAACATTAAGAATGGACGTTTAGTGACGCGTGACTTTGTACCGTAAATCCCCGCGTATAAGCCCTGGGCTTATTTTCGAATTTAAGCCCATGTTCCGGATATAAGCCCATGAGCTTCTATGCAGGACAATGATTTTATGGGGGCAGGTGTCGACAATCTTCTAAATGCCCCAGTAAGCGAACCAAATTTCCCCGAAAACATAAATCAAGTATTTGTTTCCTTTGCCATTTTATTTTATTATGTAATATTTTACTTAACCTATTAAGTCTGAGGAAAAAAACATTGCGAGGATTTTTTTTTCTTCTTTTATGCCAGAATAAGTTTCCCAAATAACCATTATTGTCTGTAATTAAAAAAATTAATTGGCTAAGTATTGTAGGGATAACGACATTTATCCATCCAGGGCAGAGGAATGGAAAATAAGTTTTCATTCCAGAATACCGTCCCGAATTAAACTGCAAAAATGTAATTAGGTAGCATAGGTATTTTAGGAATAAAAACATATGTTCTATCCAGGGCCTCTAATTGGTCCTCTGAAACAAAGTTTTGCAAATCGGGCCTGCCCCGTTGTAACCAGGTTAAGCCGTGAAAAAAAAAATCATCTCAACTTTGAAGGGAAACTGCGGGTCGAAAAACCGCAATTTGCGGCCAAGATATTGAAAAGAGAAGCTGAAATTCGCTACATGACGTGTTTTCCATCGATTTCTGTAAAAAAAAACGTTACCGACGTCTATAATTTTGTAAAAAGCACTTTAGTTGAGTGTAGACTCACTAAAAACTGCAAAAATGTCGTTCTCGTTCTTTTTTCGTAAGTTAGAAAGCAGAAAATTGGTCTTTTTTTGATCAGCGGTAGCGATCGAACGATTTCACTGGGCGCCGCCATCTTGGATTCGTTGGAAAGCTGGAATTCCCATAAATCCAGGCCTCTCAACATATTTTCTCGACGGCCATTTGGCATTGGCCAATCAGGCGAATTGTAGTACGCCGTTTCTGGTGGTTTCAAACTAACTTTCCAAAGCATTTGAAGATCGCGTTCCCTCATTGGCCTGTTGGCACCACGTGACCGATTTGACGCACTCTCATTGGCTGATGCATGATTCCAGCATGGCCGCCGCCGCTTGCTTCGGATTTCACGTGAGCGCTTGTGTTTTTGTTCATCATTGAAAATCACAAGAAAGATGATGTTTCACAGCATTAAAAAATAAAACAACAGCCACGACGCAAAACTAAATGGAAAAGGAGCCTATAAACCTTCACACTATCGCCTGTCAGGTGGGATCAACGATTTTTAGCCTAACAACGCCGACTTTCAGACGCGTTTTGTCAACACGGAGATTTTCAATTTTAGTTCATTACCGCCCTTAATTAAAAAAAAAAAAAGGTTTCTTTGAAACAATTAAAGCCATTTATTTGATTTTTTCTGTGCACCTTAATGAATATCTGTTGCGTGCATGTAGTAAGTTTGAAATAATAGTGTCCAATAGTTTTCGCAAAAATAAATGTTTCGTTAGTGCCTCACTCCATGGGTGACGGAAAAAAATACCAACTCACTCCATTAGCGACGACAATTTATTTTTTAACTTACTTTCTTAAAATGTTAAGGAATATTTAACGATTTATTTAATAAACAATGCGAGTTTTTATACAACCTAGTAAGAATATTAAAAAAAAAAAAAAAAGCGTTTCGCATATAAGCCCTGGGCTTATAAGCGAGTCATTTTAGCCATTAGTGTCGTTTACAAAAACGCATTATTTCGTTTATTAGCCCATGGGAATTTTTGAGAAGCCAAAGTAAATTGACCTTATCGGTTTTTTAGGGTTCTTCATTTGTATGGAGCTATTCCTTATACAAGAGGTTCTTATATAGAGGTGTTTTTGTCACATGAACAGAAGGTTATCAACCAATGTTTTGGGTGAGGTTGGGTGGGGTAGTGTTATTGTGGCACAACGATGTCAATCTTTGAAAATTACCGCACGTTAGGTTTGTGCCTACTACCATAAATAGCCTTTAAATGAAAATGGGTCATATGGCAGTCATGGGAAAAACTGCTAAATGGTTGGCACAGTGGCATTTAAAAGACATTTCGAAACGGTACTACACAAATCTGATGAAGTGGAATGGAAAATTCAATCCTGGGTGTTTTCCTAAAGTTAATCAATGAACACAATGCACAAATTTCAAAAAGGTACAACCAGTATCGAGTGAGTTTTCGACAGAACGCAGTACGTCTTTCTTCATCACGCACAGAAATTAAGGAACACTGTTTTACATAATTCAGCAGATGCCGTTTGAGCTGACATTTAAATTGGGTGCTACGAGACGTGCCAGATTCAAATGTCGCTCTAACAGCGTCTGCTGCAACGATTCAAAACAGTGCTTTCATTTTTGTTGGGATGTGCGATACTCCCAAAAGCCGTGTTCTTATGCAACTTGTATTTGAAATCTAACTTCGCTAATTTTTGACCAATTTCGTCATTTCAATACACCAAATTCATCGTCTCGACAAACTCTTTCCGGTGGTGCAGATGAATAGTCAAAAGTTATATCCTTAAAACTGGAAAACCACGACTCACACAGTCAGTTAAGCAGCATCTTAGTTCTTATTATCGTAACAAAGTGAAGAGAAACTGTCCAACAAAATATGTTCACCAAATACTCGAACAAACTCTGCTCAATACTTGCTCGGCGTGACTGTAATTAGAATTATTCTACTCGTTCACCCCTAAATTTTGTGCGTGCTTGATGGTGACAGACGTACTGCGGCCTGTCGAAAATTTGCAGAATGCTTATTGTATCTTTGTTTTTGAAATTGTGCGTCATGTTCGTTGATTACTTTTGTCATAAGGTGGATTTGTGTAGTACTGTTTTGTAATACCCATTTTGTAAACTAACTTCTGTCCAGGTAGGACTTTTTCTCTCTCTGAAAATTCTGCAATTATGCGATTGTTCACATAAGTGACCTGGATTGAGTCAACCATTAACGTAATGCCTTTATTCTCACGTTTCCCTAAAACATTTTGAAATAGCGTAAAATTTTCTGTGCAGTCGTTCACGATTTTCAAAGTATGAAACCACACGCACTTTTTACTGTATATCCCCGCAAATAAATCTATAGGCTTTCTAGGACACTGATAGGACACTGATAGGACACTGATAGACACTTATAGACACTGATAGGAATTCTTTCTTGTATCATTAGCAATCTAGGAAGTTTTCGATACAGTTTATACCGTAAATCGTGTATTAAAAGCCCAGTTGAAGCTAAAGCCCACCCTCTAAAATGCTGTAAAGTCAAAATCAAGATATAGCGTAGTTAAAGCCCACGTCTCAAATTGTCGTTTTTCTACGAAAAATTACCTTAAAGTTATATGATGTGAATAAAGATAGTACTGCTTGCCATGTTTACTGGCCCTTTCTCCCTTCCTGTAGTAATAGTGGACGTTTCCTTTAGCTCCTAGCACCTGCAGAAGGCCTGGGCATCTCACAACAATTAAAAGGATGTGAAAATTGGTCTTTCAGAGATCGTTCAAAAGCTTAGAATTTTCTGTAATAGATATCCAGAAAGGTTAGAAAATTGATGCTACTTGGTTTAAAGCCTCCTTCTATTTTTGCCAAATTAACTGCATAAGCCCATGGGCGTTTAATCCACGATTTACGGTATCGGTTTAATTAAATTCAAACATGCTTAAATGCAATGAATTTGAATTGCAATGATCCTTGAAGAAATCGTGGAGCGAGCAGTATCCTTCCAACAAGAGTAGCTTTCACAAGTCGATATCTGGAAATTGCACAATTGCTATTAAAAATACTTTGTTATTTAATCAAAATACATTCACTATTACCCTATACGTTACCTGTTAACCCTTTGAGAGCTGCGTTTTTTATATATCTCCAAAAAAGTAGGGGTAACCTGGACGGGGCTCGAACTAGCAACCTGAAGGAGCTCTTAAACGTGAGGCACACGCCTCTACCAACTCGGCCGTCTCTTAGAGTCTGCTTGTTAAGGGAACCTAGTATTGTTGTCATTCCTGCATTGTTGGCCATCTCGCGCGTAGTAAGGACTCTGTTTTTAATATTTCAACCTGTGCTTGTGTTTGGCCCGAGATTTTCTCGGGTTTAGCACTGAAAGGGTTAAGTCATAAAGTTTGTTTAGAAATAATTTTATTTGGCTTTCGTAATAACTTAGAATTTTTTTAAAAAATCCCAATTATCAATTAGTTTTTCAGGGACCCCAGTAACCTAGTACACCCTGCCGATATCCACAAGTGAGCAAAGCGTTCCACAGTAACTGACATCTAACAATTACTTATCTCTTAATTAAATTAATATTGCATTACGACTTTGTTCTGTCCCATTTACCAACCAATAATGTTAGTACTGTTTATTTTGATCTTGAGCTGACGGCTACAACACACACTAATGCCCTCATTTGCCACAATTTGCTAACATTGTCTTACTTGCCTGTCTTTACTTTTGAGAGTTAGAAACCCTTGAATTCAACGACAGTAACGTCGAAGAGAAGCGATAAAAACCTTTTCGGCTACGGGTGTAACACAGGTTGTGAAAAAAATGACAATTTACGTTCAGTCACTTACAGTAATAGTTGCAGGTACCTACGGATTGTTAGGGTACAGTTGTTGCCTATTCTCTGGTGAAGTCCTAATTGTTTATTATTACAGGTCCAGGCTCTGATATTTTTTTAAATACGTGGTTTTAATTTGCTAAATAATTCAATAAGTGTTCATTTTTTTTATATGCATAAAACAGTTCATTCAAGTTGGTGTGCTTGACTGCAGTTGGTGGGTTGGTTGCTTGCCTCCATGTTCTATTTTGGCGGACAATATTTTCTACTATTCGGAATTAACAGTAATTATTAGCTTGAAATTTCTTGGTGTTGCCAACATTACCATGTGTGGGACCATTTAAAAAATCGCGGAAAGTTGAAATAGCGGAATTCCAAATAATCGCAGATTTTAACGGATTTTGTTACTTTGGGCGGTTTTCTACAATTAGGCATTCTTGACAACACATCACTTTCACCATCAGTACGACAATTTAGTAGATCACTAAAACATCGAAAGTTCACTTAAATTTTCAGAGACTTGTTCGTTCTCCTGGGAAGTTTGCTTGTTGCTAAAAAAAAAAGAAACGTTACAGTCTGTGTACTCAATTTCAAACTTCCCTCTCATGTGTCACACTACGGTACTGATTTATAAGAGACGATCTATGCTCTGTCCGATTTCCTTTTATGTGGTTCCTCATAGGGTCAAGTCTTGTGGTCTAGTATGCGTGTAGGAGACAGTCAATTTGGTTGTAAAATGGACCTGTGAGGTTCATGAGTGGAATCGGCGATGAGGGAAGTTCTTGATTGCTAATGCTTCCAATGCACGAATATGGGCTCCCGGTTTAGTGTTGCAACGCAGGAGGATGGAAGTGTTGACTCAATCGATGTTGTACTTGAATTTCTTGTGGTGTTGTGCAATTTCATAAACCCTTTCGAGCCTAACGCCATTTTTCATTTTCCTGCTGAAAAAGCCTATTGCAAAAACATAGCTGCCATGAACAAGTTACATGCCTCACGAAAATAAATTAAAAAAAAAAAGAAAAAAAAGAATGCGGTCTAGGAGTATAAAAATTTGCAGATGTAATAATTAATTATACTGTAAATTATTGACCAGAAATATACATATACCATCGTCATACGTTTTCATTAATCATTATTTTTAAAAATCTTGAAGTTCTACTACATAAACAGCGCTAACGAAAGTTTCAACTTACAGTACTAGGAATGATACAGGCACTCGATATTTTTTCGTCACAACGCCTTTTATTACTTCCGAAATCATTATTTTATGTTTTATTACAGTAAAAATAGTTTAAAGTTGCTTTATTCCTTCAAAATTCGCGATTGTCGAAAGCCCACTACGAACTCTCGTAGGACAGCCATTGTGACCGGCTGCCCGCAATTCGACACACTCCTGCTAGCGCCAATGGATGCGACCTTCACTCGCGTCGCGTGATGTCACTTGTGAACGGCCGAAGAGTCACGTGCCGCGAGCGAACCAATCAGCGCTCGTGATAGCTCGCAATGCCGAAGCGTTTGAACAAAGCCCGTTGAAACGGAACATTTGATTCGAGGAATACCGGCAGACACGTGGGGGTTGTTGTCATTTTTCGCGGGCTAGAAAATTGAGAATCCCCTCTCTCGAACGCGACCAAGATGGCGGCTGTACGTTGCGTCGTTCCGGAGATATGATCGTTTGAACCAAGGGCTATTTTCAGCAAGCAAACGCACGTAGATTGCACATAGATTTTGGCCACGATCCCTACAATAACTTCGATTAGGGTAATAAAAAGATATTAAATTATATTAATCGTAATTAACCGAAAATATACGTTCCAAATTAGCCAAGTCAATCGGTATTACACCTCAGATGTACGCAATTGGATTTTTTTTTTTTAACAGTGCGGTGAAGTGGGTGAACGTTTTATCGTTGTTTGGGCTTTTTGACAGCAGAATTGCAACGACGATGTATCGTCGCTTAGGCTCAAAAGGGTTAAGCTTCTCGCCTTGTCGGGTTGCTCCCATGCGTTCTTTGATTCTCTCCTGGAATTTGCATTTGGTCTCGCCGATATAAATAGCATTGCACTTCAGGCAAGGAACAGAATAGACAACTTCCACGTGCGCCACCAGGGTGTTAATGATAGATGATTTATGGTATGTCTCTGTACAGATAGGCTAAAATTGGAAAAAAATAAGAGAATTACTGAAAATCCTATAAGCGATGGATGAATCACATTTTCTTTTTGTTATTTGTCCATATAGAGTTTCAACATGCTGATAAACTTGTGCTTTTCACAGCTAATATTAAGAAAAAAAATTGTTCCTCTCTGTCTGGAAAATGAAGAGTCTTGAGCTTTAAATATGGTATCATTCCCAATATACAGCCCGATTATTCACAGCACTTCAACACAAGCAACTGAACGTCTCCTTCTCTTCCTAGGCCTCCTCGAGAAGAAAGTGTCGATTTGTTTGATCCACCATGTCCCATTTGTGGTATTGCATTCGGACCTGGTAACTGGCGAGTGCTTCAGGATCACATGGACGCTCATTTCGGGCAAGAGTGTCCAATTTGCAGCAAGCACTTCATGCCCGAGGAACAATCAAAGTTGCAAAATCATGTGCAGTCTCACTTCCAGGACGAAATGACTGCAGGAAGGGATCGTGACCCCATGCAATTTGATGATCCCATGCAATTTGATTAACTTACCTCCACATGTTATTCCAATGTGTAGTTGTCACTTCCACAACAAATTTTTATTAATTCCTGCAAAGTGAATGAGTGCATTTTTTAAATAATAGTTTTTATGCTTTGTGTTCTGACTTGAAAGAAAATGTGTAATTCACTGGTTAGAAGATTTGATTGTGTTGCCAACTAGCAACTTCTTTAAATGCTTAGCATTGTGTATTATAAAATGAAATACATGTTTGTTTCTGTAATGTCTTAATTTTAAAGTAATTTTTTTAATTCAAATTTTTTTCACTAGCTCTTATTGTTGGTTAGATTTGCTACACAAAATTTGGTACAAATTTTAACTTGGATCTTTAACTTCTGCACAGTGTTGAGCATTATTAATAACGACAAACAAAAAATAAACTGCTGTTCATGAGACCAAGACAGTACTTTTTGCTGTGTACAGAAACCTAACTTAATAAATTTCACTTGTTAAATGTCGAGAAATGTTTATAGCTACATACATGTCTATTTAGATAGTTATGGTAAAGAAATATCTAGATCTGGTTAGAGGCAATAACAACCAAAAACATTTTATATGCTTTTCATTTTAAGCCAGAGCTGTTTTCAGTTTTGATTAATGGAATTCTTTTTTATTATGAGCATCAATAAACATAACATAAACATAGTTTTATGGTTTTCTGTGGATGTACGGCAGATAGCTTGATCTCTGAACTCGTCAAAATCTGAAGAACCTGAAACTACGGCGTCACAAGCACTTTCTGGTTATGATTGCACTCCAGGAAGCGGAGGTTACGCCTGATGAGGCCATCCCGGAATGACTCTGCTGCTTGTCGTTGCAGTGGTTCCTTTGTGCTCTCCCCCACTGCAGGGCTTACCTTCCTCATTTTTATTCTTACCAATTGTACCCTGCTGTATAGAGAAATAAATACATAAAAAAAAATTTTCAGCATAAGCCAGATACCAAGTGCCTGACTCTTACAATTGCAATCCTGAAGAATGTCACAAAAGTTCCTGAACCAGAGGTTACCAATATCAGCCTGTTAGATAAAAACAATTAGTGATAAAAAAAAATGTTAAAGCGTGACTTTCCTCTGCTTCATTGGTGGACTGGCTCGGTCTGGGATGGGTGGGGCCTTCAGTTTCTCTGGGCTTCGTGGCCTAGGTTGGGTAAGTGAAAAGCATTTAAGCAGGTCTTTAAAATTACAGAAAATCAATCGGAAATTGTTAGAAACCAATTTGTTTGTTTTCAGGGATGATGAAAGTGACAATCTGAATTTCAGACTGAATAACGATTTGTACAAACAAAGAATACAACAGTGTTCAGAATTAACAATTCAGGTTCAAAAGAAACGTGCAACCGCATTATCAATCAACAAATAATTATTTCGCAGTTGATAAAAACAAAACTATCCGGGTATCCTCAATTGTGGAAAATTCCATACAAAAATGAAAAGGATGGAGAGGAAGGAGGATCAACAATGTAGATGCAGTCACAGGGCCTTGTCGTCCCTTGCTTGTGTGGCAGGATACACTATCTAGACACACGCTAGGGTGTTGCCGCCAAGTAACAGTAGATCATCCCATTGTAGACATCCGATTGTTAATGATAAAAAAGCGGCTCACTAGCAGACATGTCTGTAAGCAATTGAATGCATATTTTGGCATGTTGAGGATAAATCCCAATGCGACAAATGTTTCAAATTGTGGAAAATGTAAAGGGAAGGGTCAGAGATTAAGAATAACTAAAATTAAAGGATGAGTGTCCACCAATCATAGAGAAAAAGATGCGTCAATAACGTTGTTTTTATGTTACTGTCTAGCTAGCTAGCTGACTAGATATAAGATTTTTCCCATGTTAAATCCCATATAGGCCTACGTACCTGAACTTTTGCACACTGATGCATGGTGATCTGAGGATGGTCCTTTTGTTGGTTTGGGGGTTGTAGGGGTCAGGACAAATGCGTGGGAGGGTTTTGAAATTCGCCACCGGGGAATTTAAATTTTGTTTCTTTTCCAAGTTGTAACCAAAGATTTTAAGCAACAATGGCTTGAACGATCAAGACTGGTACTTAGATTTATTGTAAAAGCCTGGACGAATTAACGAAGGACAAAATAAAGAAACATAACGTTGCCGTGGATGCATAAGAATAAAGGGATGCATGTTACATGATGGTTAACGCAACAATACAAGCATAGACGAGCTAATGGGTTTTTTGTTAATAACCCCCAAAATGTTTTAGTAACAGCGACCTTCGGGGGTTTCTGCCTGACTAAATGTGAACGAAATCTTGAAAAATTAAGGGGAAGTTGCAGGGATAAACAAAACTGAAGGGATGCGCTGATTGAGTGAGCGAAGCGAATGAAATCAGCGATTGTTAGTCAGTGTGTGTAAAAATGGGATTGAAGCATCTAAAGTTCTGATATCCACCCAAAACTAGTAGAAAAACCCGCCAAGTTTCCAAAATGTCGGCCTTTGAAGGTAGTGATATCATTCCACCAGGGAAAGGCTGCCAAGGTTGATCCTATTAGCCAAGTTAATCGCACCGAATAATACTTTAGACGTTAAATGAAAACTTGAAGATTGCTACCGCTAGTAGCAATCTGCTAGTTTTCATTTAACTTTCGAACTATTAGTATGTGTGATTAACTTGGTTAATAGGATTAACCTTGGCGGCCTTTCCCTGGTGGAATGATATCACTACCTTCAAAGGCCAACCGTTTTTGGAAACTTGGTGGGTTTTTCTACCAGTTTTGGTTTTGGGTGGATACATATAAGGTAAGGCTGTGCAGGATCAAGATTCAGGACACTCAATTCAGCCAGAGAAAGTACCTTTCCAGAAATGTTCACCACGTAAGGAAACATGTCCTCCCCATGCTGGTCGTTCAGCACATTCTTTCCTAATGCAATCTCATAGGTGAGCTTCATAAAGTAACTCCATTAATTCACAGGGCAGTATTTCTTCTAGAAACGTCTCCAGCATCAACAACTTCGTTTTTAATTGCCGGAGATAGTTGTGGCATTAACCATGTGTGCGGCGATGTTGCGACCGCGCACACCTCCGACAAGCCTAACCGCTAAGCACTTCGGTAGAAGCTGTTCATGTTTGCATGCCAAGTAGTCAAGTTTAAAGCAAGGTGGCATTCAATATTCACTTTGGATCGACAGGTATTGTGTTGGTGAGACGCGCAAAGGAATTCGCTGCCATGCCAAGCAGCACATGGCTGACACTAGAAGTAGAATGACAACAAACGGCATTGCAGTGCACCACATGGATTCACACCACAACATTAACTGGGAAGGCGCTGAAACCCTCCTTGAGTCAAACTCGGGAGATGTGCATCTGAGGAGCCTGAAGTCCCTGGCTATTCAACACCACATCCAAGACAAGGTTGAACTGATGAATATCCAGAGATCTTCCAATCCTGGAATAAAGAGCTCTTATCCAGAAGATATCCCACAGCTGGAAAAAGTCACAAAATGTCTCTCACCGTTCTCACCGTTTTGTCTTGTAGTCCTTTTTCCAGATCACTTTCTCCAGATAGTTTGATTGAACTCTGTTACTGCTCAGCCAGTATGACTACACTGATACCACATTTATAGAATTATTTAACTGAATACCACATTTATAGAATTGATCACACTGATTAAAGGGACATACTCTCCAAATGTAACACGTGACACATCCAGTCCACGTCAAGTAGAATCACAAGACTTTTATTCGTCTACCGTCTAATTGAGCGCATTGTAACCCGTCTGCGGCTTTTATAAGACAAGGAAGCAACCAAAAAAAAAAGCTTTTGTGGAAAAAGTTTGGTAAAAAACGACTAAAATTACAGGGCCCAAACCTGCTTAATTTTAGTTTTTCAGTTCCCCCTTTTGAGCTTATTTTCCCCTAGAGCCTTGAAAGTTGTCTTCCCTGCCGGGCTCGTGCGGTACTGCGCATGCGTGGGTCTAGGTCGGCTTATATAAGCTCCGGCGCAGCCTTCCATTGGCATCATTTCTCCACCTTCCAGAACCTACCTCATGGAAGGGAGGCTTGGGCTGGAGTTAACGTAATGTCTAATTTTCGGTTAGGCAATAAAAACTAAAATAGGTTCGGGCCCTGCAATTTTAGTCTTTTTAGCCGACGAAATATACATTGCCTGTTTTAATAGCAGACTTTGTCACTCGGTGGAGGGCTAGGTTCAAAGTTTTTCCTGCAGTACGAGCCGGCATCCCCAGGAAAGGAACTTTCCCGATATAGACACGCCTGCTTTTCCAACCACTTTCATCATGGCGGCAGAGCCAGGCGTGGTAGGCCCGCACCTACACATTGCCTAGGTGAGATTTGGGAGTGCGGTTCGCTCAAACGTATTTTAATTATATTACCGTGTGCAGTGGTCCGTATCATAGACGGTACAAGGCAAGGAATCGAGCAAATTGCTGAAAACAGCTTACCTTGTGGGAAGAGCCGAAGGTAGTGGAATGCTTCTTCTTGAAGAGGCGGAAGGTCAGGCCAGAGGTTAGATCTTGAAGGCGACGTTTGGTTCATGGCGGAGGATTCTTAGATGGATGGAGAGGCAGACCGGCGGTAAGGTTGGGAGTGAGGAATGGTCGAATTCGGATGACGAACAGAATACGGAGGTAAGGTTTATTCCTTTCTCACTTGCCTTTCTCTGGTAAAACAGAAGGGTGAGATTACTTACATAATTGTCCGAAACCCCAGGACTACGCCTGAGGTCGTAGTGTGGCATGGGGAGCACGGTTGCTCCTTTCTGCAGAATTCGTATTCGGATTGATGCCGTGGAAGACTGGAAGGAAGGAGGTGGCATTTTCGGATTGTCAGACCGATCAATTCGAAATGGGTGATGCCAGAGTTCGATGCCAAATGGAAACGGGAGGATGATCGGGAGTGCCCTTGTAGAGATCCTCGTCCGTCACGGGGCTACACATAGTGTCGGTTTTGGATGTATTGGTTGGAGTTGGGGAGGCAAGTGTGACCCCCTGGAACGTTGGGTAAGTCGATGTCATCTTGATGGAGAGGAAGCGCTGGAGGCAGAGGGACCACCGGTTGGTGGAGGGCGTCCGCATGGGTAGGCAGAGGACGCAATTTGAAGGTGGATGCTGTTGAGGAAACGGAGTCGGAGGGAACATCCGCTGGCGAAGGAGCATCCGCATAAGGAGGCAAATTGATGGTTATCTGTTGGAGAGGAGGTACGGCTGGAGGGCTGTGCAATAGGATGCGCAGATGGAGGCGGTGAGGAGGGATATCATACCCTTTCGAAGGAAACAACAGCATTTAATGCTGGAGGGAGGAAAGGTTAAAGCCGATAGTAGGAAGTGAAATGACTCGCCTCAAGGAGACTGCGGAGGCAGCGTGAAATGGGGGAAAGAGACCGAGGACGAGGAACGTTGCTAACCCGAACTGATCTGCATACCGCCCAAATGCAAGGAAGACGTGAACCGCCTTGGGTAGAAGCCAAGGTGAAAGGCCGTTCTGAGGGACCGATGCCAGCGGAGCACAGTGGAACGAGGAACATGAACCGGACGAGGAGCTGGAAGAGCGACGTATCGCGTGGCAGTGTAGAAAAAGAGATCTGATGTACAGATGCATGGTGGGATGTAATGGGACAAGGGTATCGCTAAGTATTGTGTTTTAGTCGTCTTGAAGGCGGCAATCCTAAAGTATTGTGTTTCAGTCGTCTTGAAGGCGGCAATCCTCCTATCTCCATGGTGGTGGTGTGTGGTGATGGTGATGTGTAGTGTGGGAATGGTAAGTTGAGTCATGTAGATTCGTGGCTGTGTCCTAGAGCTACTCCTCAGAGGAAAAGTGGAGTTGAAGAGGGTCCGTGTAAACTAATTCATGGCGTGGTAAGTAGTGAAGCAGCCTCTCCGGAACACTTAGTTGATGAGGAAAGCTAGCTGGCGAGTGTCTTCCGGAGGAGGGTCGGTGTATAACCTTTCACATAGTGTAGGCTGTAGTACCAAGGACGTCTGTTCAGGATGCTGGTCGGAGGACACAGTCATTGTCGCGGATGACAAAACTAGGAACCGCCGATCGAGGGAGGTAGAGATCGAAACCGAGGTTTACATCGTGTTTGCTGTCAGGAATTCTGATTGAGGATACGTGTCAAAATGTGTGGGTTGGCTGTACCATTACCGATAGGGCGGAGGAAGTAATTCTCACGGCCTGGGCAAGGCGGAGGATGACCTTTATCTAACGCAAGAAGCGAAGCAGTTCAGAGGAGGACGCCTCCGTTGCGGAGGAGAGTTGTTGTTAATGTTGGGGTGTTGTTGATGTCCCAATAGCGGAGGCTGAAAGGGCAGGTGGTCACGGAGGTCAAAACTAAAACCTGTAGCGAGGCTTCCGATGTGGATACTGAGTGGTTGGTGGAAGGATCATCCATGGATGAGGAGGCCAGCTTGGGTGAGGAAACTGATTCGGAGGGCGGAATGATCGACCGTGAAGCGGGAACTCGGGAGCCGGGATGGGATTTATCACGTCGCGTCGGTGAGTCTCGAACAGAAACGAGAGACGAGAGACATTCCGGAGGAATGGTGGAAGGGGTTGGTGGATCCACGGAGGGTGGAGAAGAGCCATCCTCCACTGTAGGAATGGATGGAGTTATTAGTCCAGAAGTGGCGGAGGGCTGGAATGACCTTCGAAGAAGGAGCGGAGGGAGTCCTCTGCGGAAGGACGGTGTGTGGAACAGCATGACGCAAGTTGAGGTACGAGGATTGGTCCCGTTGGGGAGCAGTGCGTAGTACAGCTGCACTGGTTGAAGGTAGAGAAAAGACCAGCGGGCTGCATAACCGAAGGTTGTAATAAAAAATAAATGAGGGCTGCACAGTAGGATGCGCAGGTGGTGGCGGTGCGGAGGGATATCATACCCTTTTGATGTAAATACAGCACGCAGTGCTGGAGAGAAAGGAAGGCGAAAGCTGACGTGTCAGTGATCCACTGGCTCATTGGGTAGCGGAACGTTCGGCTACAGAATCTTGAGAGCAACGTGAGGATAGGTCGAGTAGAGGTGATCGCGGACTGTCGGAGGAGGCTAACCTGGCTGCTATTTTCCGCACCTTGAGTTGAAGTTTAGATGCAGGCATATCGTTCCTTAGTGTCAGAGAGTTCGTCGGAAAGGAAACGTAGGTCCTGTGTCGGAGGTCGTTGACCGCAAGGGATGGGAGACATGTTCGCGGTATTACAAGGCATGGAGAGTGACTCGGAAAGGAAGGAATTCGGAGGCGGAAAAGGTGGCTCCAAGGAATCTTATTCTGTTGCTAGTTCGAGAACCTCTACGTCCTCCGCAATAGGCGGAACGTGGCTTGGGGATGCGAAACGGGGAGTGCGGGAGGCATCATCCCGTGGCGTTCCTTTAGCACGAGGCATAGGAACGCGGAGGTGGAGGCGGAAGGCAGGAATGCAGAAGACGGAGGCTCGCGAAGCGAAGTGAACGGCGTGCTGGCTAGAGAAGAAAGGATCACTGTACAGTGAAGTAGCAAGAGAGGAGGATGTAGAACTCTATAGGCAATGCGCAAACTGCAACCATGCAGGATGTGGTGGGGCGTGATGGCCGAGGTGTCGCAGGAGGATGCACAGTGGGTATGGTCTCAAGAGTTGGTTGTGACAGGTGGTAAGAGCCCTCCTCCGTGTTACAGACCAAGGCCTGGTGGGAGGAACACGGGCTGACGTGATGCTGATGTTCCTACTTGGGATGCAATCTCCACCCCCCCCCCCCCCACCTCCCGTCCTGGTGCGGACGGAGGCCGAGCAGGGGAAGCGAGAGGTAATAATTTACCATGATGACGCAAGCCGTATTGGACCAAGAGGAACGGTGGTGCGGAGGGGCGGCGGAAGGAAGTGGATAGGAACGAAGGCATCCTCCATCCATGGGACGATGATATACGGAAGGAGACAGAACCCTGGTAAGGAGAGCACTCCAGTATGCGGAGGCTCGGAAGGGAGACTTGGTTGAGTCAGAAGGATGTCGTTGTCCAGTTGATTCTGCGGACCGGAAGGAGGGTAGAAAAGAGTGTCTGTCTGTCATGTGACGTGTCGTGATAAAAAAAAAACTCGGGTCACCTCCACCGAGCATTCCACCTCCGAGTTTGGCCACCTCCGTAGGAGGAGGCCAAACTCGGAGGTGGAATGCTCGTTCGAGGAACGGAAGTGCTGGAATTAAAAACGGGACATAGTGCCGCATTGAAGTAGTTCCAGAGAGGAGCGGTAGACGAGAAAACATTCCGGAGGAATGATGGAAGGACATGGTAAGCCCAGTGAGGGTGGAGGAAAGTCAACCTTCATCGAAGGAATGGACGAAGTATCCATAAAAACGATGCAATGCAATGGAAGGCTGGATAATGAAAAGAAGAGCGGAGGCGGAGGGCAGAATGACTGCATGTGGCAAAGGAATGCAGCGAGTCTTTGTAAGGAAGATCGGTCCATGGACAAAAAGGCCGGCGCATCATCCACTGGTCCGGATGGAAGCAGTAGGAGGCGGAATGGCCATCCCTGGTGTAGGAGCGGAGGAACACACCTTCCGCAGGACAACGGAAGGCGGAGAAACGTCGAACGGAGAAGCTCAAAGAACGACCGCATGGGGTTATCGCCCTAGGAGAAATGATGCCAACGGAAGGATGCGCTGGAGCTTA
>JAHWFP010141315.1:6934-35332 GCA_023313725.1 Lithobius niger | reverse complement strand
CTGAGATTGAGTCTCAGATGTCTTTCTTTCTGAAGGATTATTATTTCTTAGAAGGCTAGTTTGTTTAGTAGAGTTTAATTGTGAACATAGAAATAAGACAGTCTTACACATGGCCCTAAATGAAAGTATACAATCAATGCCACGCTAATACTGTATTCTCTTTGCAGACGAAGTTCCTCCATTGAATAAGCAAGAATGTACAAACATTCAGGGAATAGCCTTCAATATCCACAAGACACGCCTGTCACAAAGGTATACCATAGGCGTGTATTTTTACTTTAGTATCCTGACTCTCGTCAGTTTGGGGGTAATTTTGTATCTCACGGGAGACTGGTCAAGCGAAGCGTCCGTGGCTGCAATCATTGTACTAGCCGTAGGTTGTGGCATCGATATCTTAATAGTGCAACCAATCAAAGTGTTGTTGGTCATTTTTACCCAAGACCGTGCTGCACGGAAAAAATCCGGGGAGAAGACAAAGAAAAAGTCGAGGAAATTGAAAAAAGGCGAAGCAGAAGAGGAAGAGAAGTCCCCAAAAGGCGAACCGACTGCTGCCATAGAATAATAAGTGTGTCTATCAAAGGTCAGCTAATGACCGTAGCAAATAATGAGGCCGTCAGCTGTTAACAATCCACTTGTCATATTTTTAGTATGCTGTGCCCGAAAAAAAACCCGTTGGGCCACATTACCAATAAAGTGCGAGAATAGTAATTTGTTTCCACAAATTTTATTAACTACTAAGACAAGGTGCAGCATTCTGTAAAGCATTCTGTTAGCAAGAGGAATGTTGTTTAGTATTCGGGGTCTGTGCCAGTATATGATGGATTACAGCATGCAATTTGGCACATTTTTGTACTACTAAATGCATTTATCTTTTAAACTAAAAAAAAAAAAACACATGATTTTCGTGTGACGAGGCCTAAAAAAAATGATGTTGGTTGCTGTAACCCGAACGCTCCTTTTTTTCTTCCTACTTTAATACAACCTTTCCTCTCGTTTTTTAGCCCATTTTGTGACGTCATTGTCACGGAGGAAGGGTGTCAGTTGACATGAGGAATAATCCTCTTATCAGAATTCACTATATTTGGTAGAACTTGAAAAATAATTACGTAAAATGGGGTTTATCTTTAAAAAGAAAACCTGCAAACTATTTTACTGACGAAAAAAGTAGTGAAAACAAATTCTACCGCCCGACCCTGTATTTCAATATAACAACAAAACTTTTTTTTTCTTTAGGCGTTATCTTCTTATCATATCAAAAACCAAAACTGGTATCAACACACCAAAACATTCGCCAAGTTAATCGCACCTCTTAATAGTTCGAAAGTTAAATGAAAACTAGAACATTGCTACTTTCGGTAGCAATTTTTAAGTTTCCCTTTAACGTCCAAAGTATTATTCGGTGCGATTAAGTTAGCGAATGTTTTGGTGTGTTGATATCACTCCTTTGAAGGGCTGAACCATTCGGAACTTGGTGGCCCCTTTTACCAGTTTTGGTTTTTGATATGATAATTGTGTATTAGACTCAACTCCACCAGCGTGCAGATGTGTAATAAAGTGGCACGTCAACAAGAAATTGGTTTTCAATACTTTGCTACTACCTTTAGCCTAGAGGCCGAACCATTCTCAATTTAGTTACCTCTTTATAGATTTTTGGTTTGGTTTTAATTTTGTTGTAATTGTTTTATTTAGATAGTTTTGGTGTGTTGATATCACTCCTTTGAAGGACCGAACCACTCTCAACTTGGTGGCCTCTTTACCAGTTTTTGGCTTTGTCTTTACAGTTTGTTTATTTTTCGTGAATTGGACGTGAATACAATTTCCATGGCAACGTTGTTTAGATTTATCTTGATACACTAGTGTGTGTCTAGGCACGCACGTTACTATACACGTTGTCCTTGTCTGAACTTTGGCCGTCCAATACTAACAATGCCGATACTACTGACAATGGTTATAACAATATTTTAGTACTTACGCGCCCTCCCACGCCATCCCCGTTACACCCCCAGGCTCCAAACCATAAAAGGTACGCAGTTCGTATTGTACTGTGCCCATTTGTCCAATTTCATAGCTGGAAGCCTTCCGTTATCTCGGTATCGATGAATAATCACGCTATGGGATTTTACATGGGGATGAGCGCTCTCGATTTCAACACAATTTAAGTTTTGTACCGCATTATTATTTTTTCCAAGTACCTGAAATGTGCCCAACTCTGCTTCGGGATATAAGACACTTGACGTTATGGCGACGCGCTACAATGGCTTACAACCTCGACAATTGAATTGATGTGATGTTTGTTGCCTAACTTGGCGCGACACACACTAGCGTGTGTCTAGACATTATCTTCTTTACATTATAAGGCAAAATTTCAGTGCAAAAACGATGATAGGAAAACCTCCTACAATGAAAACGGGCGAGCGTGTCAATTTTTTGCTCAGAAGTTGAAGCTGGTATATTGTTGCATCGACTAACAATTTGCTCTACGCGGTTATGTCTGCGGCAAGTGTTAAATGACGTCATGTGCGAAGGACAGTTATTTTTCACACGGCACGGATCGCCAAAGCCAAAGCATAAACTGGGAGTGGTGGGGGGGGGGGGGAGAGAAGGAACCCTCAACGGGAAATGCCCGTGTCTGACGCAGTGCATCTGTTAACCCTGCTATTGGCATTCTAATGATATAATAACTGCAGAGATTAGGAGGGGGGGGGGGAGTGCTTCTGTTACTATTAAACATTATCTGAACCTGAAAGTTACTTTTGGGGGTTATTTGGGATGGAGACTGTTTATGTTTTTACACATTCTGGCAAAAGGAGGAGGGGGACGTTAGGAAAGAGGGCAGTGAGAAGATGAGAGGAAAGGGAGAAGTGAAGGAGAGGATGGGGGGAAAAGAAGTATTACAGGAAGAACAATTGTCTGTTGCAGTCAACATTCAGGTCACCCCAACCGAAAAACTAGTAAACAACTATGCGAAACAAAACCCCAGGTGAAGCTGGGCACAACTGCTAGTGGTTTATAAATCTATGAAGTTTAAAATGCTGGATCGAGTCTAGGCAATGATAGAATTTTTGTTTCAATATCTTGTCCACAAACTAACGGGTTAAACTTTATTATCCTGATCTGGTTGAACGCTGGATTAGGTTGGATCAGATGGTCACACCTTCTTGTACTCAAGGTAGCGCCTTGATATAAAATCAAGCTGTGTTTTGGAAGACCACATTAATATAAGGATAGCAAACTTTCTCCAACACATAAAAACAAACAAACAAGAAAGTTTATGTTCTGGTTTAGAAATCCTCAAAAATTTGGTAGTTTATTTGACTATCGTCAAAACTTCCAAACTAACTCGCTTTCAAAAGCGTAGAACTGGTTTCTCATTAGGTGAACCACATCCAGAATCAAACTTCAACTCCTTTCGTCATTTGTAAGACACACCTTTCAACTACAAACAAATGCTTTTTTTTATAGCCGACGAAAATTTACATTACCTGTTTTAATAGCAGTTCCCCCCTTTTGAGCTTATTTCCCCCCTAGAGTCTTGAAAGTTGTCTTCCCTGCCGGGCTCGTACGGTACTGCGCATGCATGGGTCTAGGTCACCTTATATAAGCTCCAGCGCATCCTTCCGTTGGCATCATTTCTCCTAGGGCGATCACCACGTGCGGTCGTTCTTTGAGCTTCTCCGTTCGACGTTCCTCCGCCTTCCGTTGTCCTGCGGAAGGTGTGTTCCTCCGCTCCTACACCAGGGATGGCCATTCCGCCTCCTACTGCTTCCATCTGACCAGTGGATGATGCGCCGGCCTTTTTGTCCATGGACCGATCCTCCTTACAAAGACTCGCTGCATTCCTTTGCCACATGCAGTCATTCTGCCCTCCGCCTCCGCTCTTCTTTTCAAGATTATCCAGCCTTCCATTGCATTGCATCGGTTTTATGGATACTTCGTCCATTCCTTCGATGAAGGATGACTCTCCTCCACCCTCACTGGGCTTACCATGTCCTTCCATCATTCCTCCGGAATGTTTTCTCGTCTATCGTTCCTCTCTGGAACTATTTCAATGCGGCACTATGTCTCGTTTTTAATTCCAGCACTTCCGTTCCTCGAACGAGCATTCCACCTCCGTGTTTGGCCTCCTCCTACGGAGGCGTCCCGAGTTTTTTTTATCACGACACGTCACATGACAGACGGACGCTCTTTCCTACCCTCCTTCCGGTCCGCAGAATCAACTGGACAACGACATCCTTCTGACTCAACCAAGTCTCCCTTCCGAGCCTCCGCATACTGGAGTGCTCTCCTTACCAGGGTTCCGTCTCCTTCCGTATATCATCGTCCCATGGATGGAAGATGCCTTCGTTCCTATCCACTTCCTTCCGCCGCCCCTCCGCACCACCGTTCCTCTTGGTCCAATACGGCTTGCGTCATCATGGTAAATTATTACTCCTCGCTTCCCCTGCTCGGCACCAGGATGGGAGGTGGGGGGGGGGGGTGGAGATTGCATCCCAGGTAGGAACATCAGCATTACGTCAACCCGTGTTCCTCCCACCAGGCCTTGGTCTGTAACACGGAGGAGGGCTTTTACCACCTGTCACAACCAACTCTTGACACCATACCCACTGTGCATCCTCCTGCGACACCTCGGCCATCACGCCCCACCACATCCTGCATGGTTGCAGTTTGCGCATTGCCTATAGAGTTCTACATCCTCCTCTCTTGCTACTTCACTGTACAGTGATCCTTTCTTCTCTAGCCAGCACGCCGTTCACTTCGCTTCGCGAGCCTCCGTCTTCTGCATTCCTGCCTTCCGCCTCCACCTCCGCGTTCCTATGCCTCGTGCTAAAGGAACGCCACGGGATGATGCCTCCTGCACTCCCCGTTCCGCATCCCCAAGCCACGTTCCACCTATTGCGGAGGACGTAGAGGTTCTCGAACTAGCAACAGAATAAGATTCCTTGGAGCCACCTTTTCCGCCTCCGAATTCCTTTTTTTCCGAGTCACTCTCCATGCCTTGTAATACCGCGAACATGTCTCCCATCCCTTGCGGTCAACCACCTCCGACACAGGACCTAAGTTTCCTTTCCGACGAACTCTCTGACACTAAGGAACGATACGCCTGCATCTAAACTTCAACTCAAGGCGCGGAAAATAGCAGCCAGGTTAGCCTCCTCCGACAGTCCGCGATCACCTCTACTCGACCTATCCTCACGTTGCTCTCAACATTCTGTAGCCGAACGTTCCGCTACCCAATGAGCCAGTGGATCACTGACACGTCAGCTTTCGCCTTCCTTTCTCTCCAGCACTGGATGCTGTATTTACATCAAAAGGGTATGATATCCCTCCGCACCGCCATCACCTGTGCATCCTACTGTGCAGTCCTCCTTTCTTTTTTATTACAACCTTCGGCTATCCAGCCCGCTGGTCTTTTCTCTACCTTCAACTAGTGCAGCTGTACTACGCACTGCTCCCCAACGGGACCAATCCTCGTACCTCAACTTACGTCATGCTGTTCCTGTTCCACACACCGTCCTTCCGCAGAGGACTCCCTCCGCTCCTTCTTCGAAGGTCATTCCAGCCCTCCGCCACTTCTGGACTAATAACTCCATCCATTCCTACAGTGGAGGATGGCTCTTCTCCACTCTCCGTGGATCCACCAACCCCTTCCACCATTCCTCCGGAATGTCTCTGTCTCTGTTCGAGACTCACCGACGCGACGTGATAAATCCCATCCCGGCTCCTGAGTTCCCGCTTCACGGTCGATCATTCCGCCCTCCGAATCAGTTTCCTCACCCAAGCTGGCCTCCTCATCCATGGATGATCCTTCCACCAACCACTCAGTATCCACATCGTAAGCCTCGCTACAGGTTTTAATTTTGACCTCCGTGACCACCTGCCTTTTCAGCCTCCGCTATTGGGACATCAACAACACCCCAACATTAACAACAACTCTCCTCCGCAACAGAGGCGTCCTCCTCTGAACTGCTTCGCATCTTGCGTTATTTAAAGGTCATCTTCCGCCTTGCCCAGGCCGTGAGAATTACTTCCTCCGCCCTATCGGTAATGGTACAGCCAACCTACACATTTTGACACGTATCCTCAATCAGAATTCCTGACAGCAAACACAATGTAAACCTTGATTTCGCTCTCTACCTCTCCCTCGAGCGGAGGTTCCCAGTTTTGTCATCCGCGACAATGACCGTGTCCTCCGACTAAGCCTCCGACCAGCATCCTGAACAGACGTCCTTGGTACTACAGCCAGATAACTATGTGAAAGGTTATACACCGACCCTCCTCCGGAAGACACTCGCCAGCTAGCTCTCCTCATCAACCAAGTGTTCCGGAGAAGCTGCTTCACTACTTACCACGCCATGAATTAGTTTACACGGACCCTCTTCAACTCCACTTTTCCTCTGAGGAGTAGCTCTAGGACACAGCCACGAATCTACATGACTCAACTTACCATTCCCACACTACACATCACCAATGGATTGTTTCCCTCCGCTCATCATCCACCCTCCGCCGACGACCATGGAGATAGGAGGATTGCCGCCTTCAAGACGACTGAAACACAATACTTTGCGATACCCTTGTCCCATTACATCCCACCATGCATCTGTACATCAGACCTCTTTTTCTACACTGCCACGCGATAAGTCGCTCTTCCAGCTCCTCGTCCGGTTCATGTTCCTCGTTCCACTGTGCTCCGCTGGCATCGGTCCCTCGGAACGGCCTTTCCCCTTGGCTTCTACCCAAGGCGGTTCACGTCTTCCTTGCATTTGGGCGGTAGGCAGATCAGTTCGGGTTAGCGACGTTCCTCGTCCTCGGTCTCTTTCCCCCATTTCACGCTGCCTCCGCACAGTCTCCTTGAGGTGAGTCATTTCACTTCTTACTATTGGCTTTCACCTTTCCTCCCTCCAGCATTAAATGCTGTCGTTTCCTTGGAAAGGGTATGATATCCCTCCTCACCGCCTCCAGCTGCACATCCTATTGCACAGCACTCCAGCCGTACCTCCTCTCCAACAGATAACCATCAATTTGCGTCCTCCGCCTCCTTATGCGGATGATCCCTCTGCCTCCGTTTCCTCAACAGCATCCACCTTCAAATTGCATCCTCTGCCTACCCATGCGGACCTCCTCCACCAACCGGTGGTCCCTCCACCTCCAGCGCTTCCTCTCCATCAAGATGACATCGACTCACCCAACGTTCCAGTGGTCACGTCACAATTGCCTCCCCAATACATCCAAAATCGACACTACGTGTAGCCCTGTGACGGACGGAGGATCTCTACAAGGGCACTCCCGATCATCCTCCCGTTTCCATTTGGCATCGAACTCTGGCATCACGCATTTCGAATTAATCAGTCTGACAATCCGAAAATGCCACCTCCTTCCTTCCACGGCATCAATCCGAATACGAATTCTACAGAAAGGACCAACCGTGCTCCCCATGCCACACTACGACCTCAGGCATAGTCCTGGGGTTTCGGACAATTATGTAAGTAATCTCACCCTTCTGTTTTACCAGAGAAAGGAATAAACCTTACCTCCGTATTCTGTTCGTCATCCGAATTCGACCATTCCTCACTCCCAACCTTACCGCCGGTCTGCCTCTCAGTCCATCTAAGAATCCTCCGCCATGAACCAAGCGTCGCCTTGAAGATCTTACCTCTGGCCTGACCTTCCGCCTCTTCAAGAAGCATTCCACTACCTTCGGCTCTTCCAACAAGGTTAGCTGTTTTCAGCAATTTGCTTGATTCTTTGCCTTGTACCCTTTATGATACGGACCACTGCACGCGGTAATATAATTAAAATACGTTTGAGCGAACAGCACTTCCCAATCTCACCTAGGCAATGTGTAGGCCCGGCTCTGCCGCCATGATGAAAGTGGTTGGCGTGTCTATATCGGGAAAGTTCCTTTCCTGGGGATGCCGGCTCGTACTGCGGGAAAAACTTTGAACCTAGCCCTCCGAGTGACAAAGTCTGCTATTAAAACAGATAATGTACATTTCGTCGGCTAAAAAAACCCAATTTTACCTGGGGGGAGGTCAAAATTGTTTTCTATTGCCTAAAGAAAATATACACTTCCTGTAAATTTAATTGCGTTCAGTTCCTGAGTGCTTGTTACCCTGGAGGATTCAAAACTCTCTCGATACGCCCAGCTGAACCGCCCATCTGCGCATGCGCCAGCACGTGCAGACCCTCCATAAATGGTATTACGGCGTTAGCCAACCATCTATTTTTCCTCCAGATATGTTAGCCATGTGGTGACTCCAGAGGGGAGGTTGGGTGGGTATTTACAGGTAGTGTATATTTTCTTTAGGCAATAGAAAACAATTTTGACCTCCCACCAGGTAAAATTGGGTTTTCTAGTTGCCGGCTGAAAATATCACACTACCTGTAAATTTAATTGCATTTACAGTTGACCTCGTCAATATAGGTGGCGGGCACCATCATGGCGGGTTCCCAAGGGGGTTCGCTGGGTCCCAGAGATTTGGTATAGACTGAGGTGCGAGACGCATCAGACCCAAGATCTCAAGCAGTTTAACTTAGGCAAGTACTGCAGGGCGGGAAGAAACTGGTTATTGTCAACGGACTGACATAAGTTTGAGAGTTTTGATTCCATTTAAAAGAGAGGAAGGGGTAGGTGTAAAGTAAGCTTTAAAAAAAAAAAAAATATCACCTGAAAATCGGTCATGAAGGTTAACTCCGTCCCTTTTTTTTTTTTTTTTTAGGAAGGGCAGCTGTGTGAAGTGTCAGTAACTTGATTCATGGGTCAATCCATTGTACGGAGCGTAGATGGTTGAAAGTGATCAGGGATCTGGAAGATTGTCCTTGAAAAGAGTGTGTCGGAAGGTCTCGTATGCTTTATGATGGCGGCGTGTTTCAGGTTGACGGAAAGTCAGGAGAATGTTTAGGTTGACAGACCATCCTGGAGAGATTCGTTTCCGCCGTTCATTATACGGGCAGTCCCGAGGGGGTCGGCTTCAGCGGCTTAGATGTCGTCCTCGGACGGAGGGATGAATACTGTCAGCGGTAGAGGAATGATGACAAATGGGGAAGTTTGGCAAGGTTTTTTTTATTTTTTTTATATAGGGTGGTTGATTGAAGGGTTGATTAACATCGAACGGAATGGAGTGGTGAGGAATGAGGAATCGCAGGGTCATCAAGTGGTGTCAATGAGAGACGTCATTCCGGCCTGAAGTTTGTGAAGGTAGTTGATATTTAGAATTTGTGTTTTATGGTCTTGTAGTAAAAGTGAAACCGTAGCCCTTGGCAAAGGAGCGGCAATCCAGGCATGGAAGTTTTCTAGTCTGGGTAAGGGACATCTTATGCATTTCCCGGATAGCAGGAATGAAGGTTGTGGCGTTGTCCCATTGCCAAACTTGGCGGGCGACATAGGACTCCTTAGGCATGGCTTGGTTTGCACGGATCCATTCTTGTGCCAGTTGGTGGTGTTCTCGTCGAGCGAGTTCGGGGAGAACGGGTGGGTGGTCGATGGGGTTGTAAAGGTGAACGTCAGCTGGAATTGCGGTGTTCCCGACGATGTATTCCATCTTGGAAGTAGTTTCTGTTGTTTGAGTGCCTCGAGTGGTGAGACGAATAGGCTTACGTGGAAGTGCGGGTCTGTGAATTTTGACGATGGGTTGACGAGAAGTTGAAATGGGTAGGGGAGATAGGCGTCGGAGTCTGGCGTCAGAAAGTTCAATTTTACGTCGTATTTTCGTGTTGCTGGTCGTTAAGTTCTGTATGTTCAGCTTATAAGCGTCGATCAGCTTCCGGTCATTAGCAAGTTTGGTTTCAAGGCTAGCGCAGTGAGATGCAATGGGCTCGCAGTTTTGTCGAAGGCGATTCATTTCCTTTTCATTGAGAACAAGTTTCTGTGCGGTTACGTTGAAGAGAAAACTACAGTCATTATAGTTCGAAAGGGGGTTGGCAGGAAAGGGACTTGCGTCAAGCCCAAATGACGACGGGTTAGGAGTAGAAGAAGTGTTCGTTTCCATGGTAGTCGTGGAAGGGTCCGGGTAGGAAGATGAGGAGGTGACAGTTGGCGGAATAGTGGATGGTTTCATAATGGGTTGAATTGAGGCAGAAGGAACTTCATTTGATGGCGTCGTACATTCACGGGCTTTATTGTTTCTCATCTGAGTTGACCGATCCAGAGATTTCTTGTTGTACAGTTGGATTAGTGGCCAGTCGGAAAGAGATATGGTTAGGCAGATCGAACAGGGGTCATTGTTGAAGTCGCAATGACGGTGGCATTGACACGCTGTGTGTGGGTCGTGACATTTCTTTGAAGATACAATCCCCGCACATTTGCAGACATCAGGTTTTCGGGCAGTTCTTGGGTCCCAACCTCTCACGAGGGACGGTGATTTACCACCACGGACTTTGGGTGACATGGATACAGAGCGGTAACCAGGGAACTGTGAGGAGCGTAGGAAAAAACGGGGTCTATCCGGGCCGACGAGGAACCCCAGCGCGGGAGATGGGTAGAGGGTCGCGGCAGGTGGAAAGCCCTAAGGCGGGAAGGAGAAACAGCCACAACATAGAGTTGAAAAGGGGAGACAATCATAGTGAACGATGTGCAGAGGTGGTAAAATAGTTAGCACAACTAGAAGTAGTTTGCTAGGAAGACGAGGTGGTGAGATTAAGTTAGAGTGGATCAACGATAATGATGATGTGGTAATGGTTCAGCCCTCAAGACGTGGGTTGGCCACTGACGAGATGAGCCCCAGAGTGGTCAAGAGTAGTTGACATGATTTTAATTAGCAGACGAGTCAACCGTGAATGATGTTAATGGCTTAGAGTGCGATTCCTATTACAATCGCTTGTCAGGAATACTGAATACGTGTTAACAGTCAGACATGGCACAATTGAGCGTGGCAGCGTTGAGAAAGGCAGCAGTTAAGAAGGGTGGTAAGTAACATGACTTACACATGAGGCGTGGAATCAATTTTGGACGAAACGAGTGGTGGTAATGTAGAGTTTCCAACATGGTTTAAATAAGGGTTGGTCAAGGCAGGAATGGGACAGGTGGCGGAGTGTGCAGCAACGGTTGCCAGAGTCGTGTCTAGACGAGGGACTCCCGTGGCTGAGACGAAAAGTTGGAGGAGCGAACGGGGTTCGTTGTCCAAGGGTGTGACAGGTTGAAAGCGGTTTCCGTTGATGAAGCGTAGCATGGGTCATGTATGTGGAGTGGTCGTAGGATGAACACATGAGAAAGGAGCACGAACAGAGTTATAAAGGGGCAACCTATATAGCGTTGGGAAACCTTGTTGGATTCATATCATTTACTGGAAGCCAGGACATGGTAAAGTAGAGACACCTCAAGTTGGCAGCAGCAAGTTCATAATCCAATAAGTTTCAAAGGGGTGCTCATGGAAGGCGTTTACGTAATTGTTGCCGAGGTTGTTGTGTGGTAGGACAACAATGCTGGGGTTTTCAGGCACAAGGCTGGCCGGAGGTGTTGAAAGGGTCGAACGGAGGAGTCCATAGCGACAGAGTCAATGACAGCGTGTTCGACAAAGGAGGTGCTGATGCGTACAGCGCCCGGTATTCCCAGGCGGTCACCTATCCGAGTACAAATCGGGCCAGGTGCTGCATAACTTCGGTGATAGGGCGAGAACCTGCATTTACAGCATGGTATGGCCGTGGACTGTTCATGTTATTGTTTTCATTGGGCTAAGAATTGCCTATAATTGGCGAAGGTTTGCTTGTGTTCGGCGAACGTTCCGTGAGGGGTGTGCGTACAGTGAAGGCCAGTTGTCCTTCGGCGAAGGTTGTGTATACGTTCGGCGAAAGCCTGTCTACGTTCGGCGAAGTCTAGCTGCATTCGGCGAAGGCTTGCTTACGTTCGGCGAAGGCTTGTGCGTTCGGCGAAGGTTGTGCGTTCGGCGAAGGTTGTGCGTTCGGCGAAGGTTGTGCGTTCGGCGAAGGTTGGCTGTATTCGGCGAAGGTTGAGCGTTCGGCGAAGGCTTGACTAATGGTGGAGGTTCTCTTCCCTTGGACTTGTGGTGAAGGTTCAGGGGAGGGTTTTTCAGGCATTTTCGGTGGGCTGGTACAATTAAGAGGCGATCCGTCAATGACGAGAGCATGAGGAAGTGACACTAATAATCTATGTAGTTAACAACAACTACATGTTGATACTGGCTATAATATTGATTTAATATTGTAAGTCATGGTAAGTTGTAAGGATCAAGTGGCAATCAAGTGGAAATCAGATAACATAAACTTTGGTCTTACTGTAATTTACACTACAGTATAGCGAGGCGGCAGGAAGATTACAGAGATAGTCAACACGGAAAATAAAACCATCGTAATATACATATAGCCAAAAGGTTGTAGACGTAACAGAACGAAGCCATAGCACTTGGTCGGCGTATACGACTGCTACAGGAAGACACGCAACCAGAAGGCGAAGGACATAGTCGATGGTACATATCAGCTTCATCGGAGGATGAGGCACACGTGAGATTAGTGTGTGAAGGGTCAAAGGTTACCATGAAGGTGTCGAAGTGAAACGATTGGTGAAGATTCATCAGTTGTGATGTTCGGCGGGCAATACGGGTTGAGGGCAACGTTCATGATACTTGTGTAAGAAGATCATGACGGAGGACTTGAAGGTACATAAGTCGAGGTTTGAGATAGCCGATGGTTGGGCGAGGGCTCGTACGAAAAAGGCAAAGGCCGTATGTTCGGCAGGGCTTGAGTTCGGTGAGGGTATGTTACCATTCAAATAAGTGGGAGACAAAGGGGGGGGGGGGATTGAAGCTTAATGGCGCGTCGACAACGTGGTCATAAGCGCCAACCTCAGTCACGGTGCAGTGGTCCGGGTTGCCACTGCACCACACATTACAGAGAAGTTATTCAAACCCCAAATCTAAATCATGTCATACATCTGTACCTCCTGCAAGAATTGAAAAATACCGGACAGGAGTACAGACTTATCGCCCAACTGACGCGCATTGTCATGCGGAAGATAGAAACGATGACGAAAATGGAAAACAATGGAAAAGTCGACCCGGTTCGTTGTCCAGAAGGTCCAGGAAGGGGCAGGTGACGATCATGAGGAAAAGCTGCTGGGCTCATCTTGTAATTCAGATGGATCGATCATCAAAAAGGTAGTTAGAGCAGCGAAGACATGTTTGGCCCATGGCAACGCAGAGGGTTCGGCTGTCAGCAAAGGCTGGTGGTTTTTCCCTTTCGCCGAAGGTAGTGTTCGGCGAAAGCAAGTGGCTTTCGACGAAGGTTGCGTTCGGCGAAGGCTAGCTTACGTTCGGCGAAAGCTTGTGGTGTTCGGCGAAAGGTAAAATCGGCAAGGGTGGAAGACTTGTACTTCAAGCAAGGCAAAGAGACTTTCAGCATCCGTCAGGTGCTGAAGGGAACCAGTTCATCAATGAGGAATCATTATGGTTTTCCGACAAGCGTAGGAAAGTGAAGTCAGATGGTGAAATACAGCAGAGCAAACATCAGGGAGGGATCTTTCGGTGAACGTCGAAGCGGGAGGGTAACAATGGCGGTGTGTCGCAGCTGGAGGCTGGAGGAAAAGAGATGGTTGGCTACCATTTATGGAGGGTCTGCACGTGCTGGCGCATGCGCAGATGGGCGGTTCAGCTGGGCGTATCGAGAGAGTTTTGAATCCTCCAGGGTAACAAGCACTCAGGAACTGAATGCAATTAAATTTACAGGTAGTGCGATATTTTCAGCCGGCAACTAGAAGACTAAATTGCAGGGCCCGAACCTATTTTAGTTTTTATTGCCTAACCGAAAATCAGACATTACCTTAACTCCAGCCCAAGCCTCCCTTCCATGAGGTAGGTTCTGGAAGGTGGAGAAATGATGCCAATGGAAGGCTGCGCCGGAGCTTATATAAGCCGACCTAGACCCACGCATGCGCAGTACCGCACGAGCCCGGCAGGGAAGACAACTTTCAAGGCTCTAGGGGAAAATAAGCTCAAAGGGGGGAACTGAAAAACTAAAATTAAGCAGGTTTGGGCCCTGCAATTTTAGTCGTTTTTTACCAAACTTTTTTCACAAAAGCTTTTTTTTTTTGGTTGCTTCCTTGTCTTATAAAAGCCGCAGACGGGTTACAATGCGCTCAATAAGACAGCTAAAGGAAAGAGCTGCGGAACTTTCAAGTAAGACTGAATGGGATGAAAGCTCAGCTGAAAACTATGACTGTAGGATTACAACAAATTACCTCGTAGCAACCATATAACGGTAGACGAATAAAATTCTTGTGATTCTACTTGACGTGGACTGGATGTGTCACGTGTTACATTTGGAGAGTATGTCCCTTTAATCAATAATCAGTGTGATCAATTCTATAAATGTGGTAATCAGTTAAATAATTCTATAAATGTGGTAATCAGTGTAGTCATACTGGCCGAGCAGTAACAGAGTTCAATCAAACGATCTGGAAAGAGGACTACAAGACAAAACGGTGAGAACGGTGCGAGACATTTTGTGACTTTTTCCAGCTGTGGGATATCTTCTGGATAAGAGCTTTTTATTCCAGGATTGGAAGGTCTCTGGATATTCATCAGTTCAACCTTCTCTTGGATGTGGTGTTGAATAGCCAGGGACTTCAGGCTCCTCAGATGCACATCTCCTGAGTTTGACTCAAGGAGGGTTTCAGCGCCTTCCCAGTTAATGTTGTGGTGTGAATCCATGTGGTGCACTGCAATGCCGTTTGTTGTCATTCTACTTCTAGTGTCAGCCATGTGCTGCTTGGCATGGCAGCGAATTCCTTTGCGCGTCTCACCAACACAATACCTGTCGATCCAAAGTGAATATTGAATGCCACCTTGCTTTAAACTTGACTACTTGGCATGCAAACATGAACAGCTTCTACCGAAGTGCTTAGCGGTTAGGCTTGTCGGAGGTGTGCGCGGTCGCAACATCGCCGCACACATGGTTAATGCCACAACTATCTCCGGCAATTAAAAACGAAGTTGTTGATGCTGGAGACGTTTCTAGAAGAAATACTGCCCTGTGAATTAATGGAGTTACTTTATGAAGCTCACCTATGAGATTGCATTAGGAAAGAATGTGCTGAACGACCAGCATGGGGAGGACATGTTTCCTTACGTGGTGAACATTTCTGGAAAGGTACTTTCTCTGGCTGAATTGAGTGTCCTGAATCTTGATCCTGCACAGCCTTACCTTATATGTATCCACCCAAAACCAAAACTGGTAGAAAAACCCACCAAGTTTCCAAAAACGGTTGGCCTTTGAAGGTAGTGATATCATTCCACCAGGGAAAGGCCGCCAAGGTTAATCCTATTAACCAAGTTAATCACACATACTAATAGTTCGAAAGTTAAATGAAAACTAGCAGATTGCTACTAGCGGTAGCAATCTTCAAGTTTTCATTTAACGTCTAAAGTATTATTCGGTGCGATTAACTTGGCTAATAGGATCAACCTTGGCAGCCTTTCCCTGGTGGAATGATATCACTACCTTCAAAGGCCGACATTTTGGAAACTTGGCGGGTTTTTCTACTAGTTTTGGGTGGATATCAGAACTTTAGATGCTTCAATCCCATTTTTACACACACTGACTAACAATCGCTGATTTCATTCGCTTCGCTCACTCAATCAGCGCATCCCTTCAGTTTTGTTTATCCCTGCAACTTCCCCTTAATTTTTCAAGATTTCGTTCACATTTAGTCAGGCAGAAACCCCCGAAGGTCGCTGTTACTAAAACATTTTGGGGGTTATTAACAAAAAACCCATTAGCTCGTCTATGCTTGTATTGTTGCGTTAACCATCATGTAACATGCATCCCTTTATTCTTATGCATCCACGGCAACGTTATGTTTCTTTATTTTGTCCTTCGTTAATTCGTCCAGGCTTTTACAATAAATCTAAGTACCAGTCTTGATCGTTCAAGCCATTGTTGCTTAAAATCTTTGGTTACAACTTGGAAAAGAAACAAAATTTAAATTCCCCGGTGGCGAATTTCAAAACCCTCCCACGCATTTGTCCTGACCCCTACAACCCCCAAACCAACAAAAGGACCATCCTCAGATCACCATGCATCAGTGTGCAAAAGTTCAGGTACGTAGGCCTATATGGGATTTAACATGGGAAAAATCTTATATCTAGTCAGCTAGCTAGCTAGACAGTAACATAAAAACAACGTTATTGACGCATCTTTTTCTCTATGATTGGTGGACACTCATCCTTTAATTTTAGTTATTCTTAATCTCTGACCCTTCCCTTTACATTTTCCACAATTTGAAACATTTGTCGCATTGGGATTTATCCTCAACATGCCAAAATATGCATTCAATTGCTTACAGACATGTCTGCTAGTGAGCCGCTTTTTTATCATTAACAATCGGATGTCTACAATGGGATGATCTACTGTTACTTGGCGGCAACACCCTAGCGTGTGTCTAGATAGTGTATCCTGCCACACAAGCAAGGGACGACAAGGCCCTGTGACTGCATCTACATTGTTGATCCTCCTTCCTCTCCATCCTTTTCATTTTTGTATGGAATTTTCCACAATTGAGGATACCCGGATAGTTTTGTTTTTATCAACTGCGAAATAATTATTTGTTGATTGATAATGCGGTTGCACGTTTCTTTTGAACCTGAATTGTTAATTCTGAACACTGTTGTATTCTTTGTTTGTACAAATCGTTATTCAGTCTGAAATTCAGATTGTCACTTTCATCATCCCTGAAAACAAACAAATTGGTTTCTAACAATTTCCGATTGATTTTCTGTAATTTTAAAGACCTGCTTAAATGCTTTTCACTTACCCAACCTAGGCCACGAAGCCCAGAGAAACTAAAGGCCCCACCCATCCCAGACCGAGCCAGTCCACCAATGAAGCAGAGGAAAGTCACGCTTTAACATTTTTTTTTATCACTAATTGTTTTTATCTAACAGGCTGATATTGGTAACCTCTGGTTCAGGAACTTTTGTGACATTCTTCAGGATTGCAATTGTAAGAGTCAGGCACTTGGTATCTGGCTTATGCTGAAAATTTTTTTTTATGTATTTATTTCTCTATACAGCAGGGTACAATTGGTAAGAATAAAAATGAGGAAGGTAAGCCCTGCAGTGGGGCAGAGCACAAAGGAACCACTGCAACGACAACCAGCAGAGTCATTCCGGGATGGCCTCATTAGGCGTAACCTCCGCTTCCTGGAGTGCAATGATAACCAGAAAGTGCTTGTGACGCCGTAGTTTCAGGTTCTTCAGATCTTGACGAGTTCAGAGATCAAGCTATCTGCCGTATATCCACAGAAAACCATAAAACTATGTTTATGTTATGTTTATTGATGCTCATAATAAAAAAAGAATTCCATTAATCAAAACTGAAAACAGCTCTGGCTTAAAATGAAAAGCATATAAAACGTTTTTGGTTGTTATTGCCTCTAACCAGATCTAGATATTTCTTTACCACAACTATCTAAATAGACATGTATGTAGCTATAAACATTTCTCGACATTTAACAAGTGAAATTTATTAAGTTAGGTTTCTGTACACAGCAAAAAGTACTTGGTCTCATGAACAGCAGTTTATTTTTTGTTTGTCGTTATTAATAATGCTCAACACTGTGCAGAAGTTAAAGATTCCAAGTTAAAATTTGTACCAAATTTTGTGTAGCAAACCTTACCAACAATACGAGCTAGCGAAAAAAATTTGAATTAAAAAAATTACTTTAAAATTAAGACATTACAGAAACAAACATGTATTTCATTTTATAATACACAATGCTAAGCATTTAAAGAAGTTGCTAGTTGGCAACACAATCAAATCTTCTAACCAGTGAATTACACATTTTCTTTCAAGTCAGAACACAAAGCATAAAAACTATTATTTAAAAAATGCACTCATTCACTTTGCAGGAATTAATAAAAATTTGTCGTGGAAGTGATAACTACACATTGGAATAACATGTGGAGGTAAGTTAATCAAATTGCATGGGATCATCAAATTGCATGGGGTCACGATCCCTTCCTGCAGTCATTTCGTCCTGGAAGTGAGACTGCACATGATTTTGCAACTTTGATTGTTCCTCGGGCATGAAGTGCTTGCTGCAAATTGGACACTCTTGCCCGAAATGAGCGTCCATGTGATCCTGAAGCACTCGCCAGTTACCAGGTCCGAATGCAATACCACAAATGGGACATGGTGGATCAAACAAATCGACACTTTCTTCTCGAGGAGGCCTAGGAAGAGAAGGAGACGTTCAGTTGCTTGTGTTGAAGTGCTGTGAATAATAGGGCTGTATATTGGGAATGACACCATATTTAAAGCTCAAGACTTCATTTTCCAGACAGAGAGGAACAATTTTATCAGCATGTTGAAACTCTATATGGACAAATAACAAGAAAATGTGATTCATCCATCGCTTATAGGATTTTCAGTAATTCTCTTATTTTTTCCAATTTTAGCCTATCTGTACAGAGACATACCATAAATCATCTATTATTAACACCCTGGTGGCGCACGTGGAAGTTGTCTATTCTGTTCCTTGCCTGAAGTGCGATGCTATTTATATCGGCGAGACCAAATGCAAATTCCAGGAGCGAATCAAAGAACGCATGGGAGCAACCCGACGAGGCGAGAAGCTTTTGAGCCTAAGCGACGATACATCGTCGTTGCAATTCTGCTGTCAAAAAGCCCAAACAACGATAAAACGTTCACCCACTTCACCGCACTGTTAAAAAAAAATAATCCAATTGCGTACATCTGAGGTGTAATACCGATTGACTTGGGTAATTTGGAACGTATATTTTCGGTTTAATTACGATTAATATAATTTAATATCTTTTTATTACCCTAATCGAAGTTATTGTAGGGATCGTGGCCAAAATCTACGTGCAATCTACGTGCGTTTGTTTGCTGAAAATAGCCCTTGGTTCAAACGATCATATCTCCGGAACGACGCAACGTACAGCCGCCATCTTGGTCGCGTTCGAGAAAGGGGATCTCAATTTTCTAGCCCGCGAAAAATGACAACAACCCCCACGTCACTGCCGATATTCCTTGAATCAAATGTTCCGTTTCAACGGGCTTTGTTCAAACGCTTCGGCATTGCGAGCTATCACGAGCGCTGATTGGTTCGCTCGCGGCACGTGACTCTTCGGCCGTTCACAAGTGACGTCACGCGACGCGAGTGAAGGTCGCATCCATTGGCGCTAGCAGGAGTGTGTCGCATTGCGGGCAGCCGGTCACAATGGCTGTCCTACGAGAGTTCGTAGTGGGCTTTCGACAATCGCGAATTTTGAAGGAATAAAGCAACTTTAAACTATTTTTACTGTAATAAAACATAAAATAATGATTTCGGAAGTAATAAAAGGCGTTGTGACGAAAAAATATCGAGTGGCTGTTATCATTCCTAGTACTGTAAGTTGAAACTTTCGTTAGCGCTGTTTATGTAGTAGAACTTCAAGATTTTTTTAAATAATGATTAATGAAAACGTATGACGATGGTATTATATATATTTCTGGTCAATAATTTACAGTATAATTATTACATCTGCGAATTTTTATACTCCTAGACCGCATAGTTTCTTTTTTTTTACAATTTATTTTCGTGAGGCATGTAACTTGTTCATGGCAGCTATGTTTTTGCCATAGACTTTTTCAGCAGGAAAATGAAAAATGGCGTTAGGCTCGAAAGGGTTAATGAAATTGCACAACACCACAAGAAATTCAAGTACAAAATCGATTGAGCCAACACTTCCATCCTCCTGCGTTGCAACACTAAACAGGGAGCCCATATTCGTGCATTGGAAGCATTAGCAATCAAGAACTTCCCTCATCGCCGAATCCACTCATGAACCTCACAGGTCCATTTTACAACCAAATTGACTGTCTCCTACATGCAGACTAGACCACAAGACTTGAATCTATGAGGAACCACATAAAGCAAATCGGACAGTGCGTAGATCGTCTCTTATAAATCAGTACCGTAATGTGACACATGAGAGGGAAGTTTGAAATTGAGTTCACAGACTGCAACGTTTTTTTTTTTTTTAGCAACAAGCAAACTTCCCAGGAGAACGAACAAGTCTCTGAAAATGTAAGTGAACTTTCGATGTTTTAGTGATCTACTAAATTGTCGTACTGATGGTGAAAGTGATGTGTTGTCAAGAATGCCTAATTGTTGAAAACCGCCCAAAGTAACAAAATCCGTTAAAATCTGCGAGTATTTGGAATTCCGCTATTTCAACTTTCCGCGATTTTTTAAATGGTCCCACACATGGTAATGTTGGCAACACCAATAAATTTCAAGCTAATAATTACTGTTAATTCCAAATAGTAGAAAATATTGTCCGCCAAAATAGAACATGGAGGCAAGCAACCAACCCACCAACTGCAGCCAAGCACACCAACTTGAATGAACTGTTTTATGCATATAAAAAATATGAACACTTATTGAATTATTTAGCAAATTAAAACCACGTATTTAAAAAAAATATCAGAGCCTGGACCTGTAATAATAAACAATTAGGACTTCACCAGAGAATAGGCAACAACTATACCCTAACAATCCGTAGGTACCTGCAACTATTACTGTAAGTGACTGAACGTGAATTGTCCTTTTTTTCACAACCTGTGTTACACCCGTAGCCGAAAAGGTTTTTATCTCTTCTCTTCGACGTTACTGTCCTTGAATTCAAGGGTTTCTAACTCTCAAAAGTAAAGACAGGCAAGTAAGACAATGTTAGCAAATTGTGGCAAATGAGGGCATTAGTGCGTGTTGTAGCCTTCAGCTCAAGATCAAAATAAACAGTATTAACATTATTGGTTGGTAAATGGGACAGAACAAAGTCGTAATTCAATATTAATTTAATTAAGAGATAAGTAATTGTTAGATGTCAGTTACTGTGGAACGCTCTGCTCACTTGTGGATATCGACAGGGTGTACTAGGTTACTGGGGTCCCTGAAAAACTATTTGATAATTGGGATTTTTTTTTAAATTCTAAGTTATTACGCAAGCCAAATAAAATTATTTCTAAACAAACTTTATGACTTCAACTGGTAACGTATAGGGTAATAGTGAATGTATTTTGATTAAATAACAAAGTATTTTTAATAGCAATTGTGCAATTTCCAGATATCGACTTGTGAAAGCTACTCTTGTTGGAAGGATACTGCTCGCTCCACGATTTCTTCAAGGATCATTGCAATTCAAATTCATTGCATTTACGCATGTTTGAATTTAATTAAACTGATACCGTAAATCGTGGATTAAACGCCCATGGGCTTATGCAGTTAATTTGGCAAAAATATAGGGAGGCTTTAAATCAAGTAGCATCAATTTTATAACCTTTTTATAACCTTTCTTATAACCTTTTCACGTCCTTTTAATTGTTGTGAGAGATGCCCAGGCCTTCTGCAAGTGCTAGGAGCTAAAGGAAGAGTCCACTATTACTACAGGGAGGGAGAAAGGGCCAGTAAACATGGCAAGCAGTACTATCTTTATTCACATCATATAACTTTTAGGTAATTTTTCGTAGAAAAACGACAATTTGAGTGGTGGGCTTTAACTACGCTTTGTCTTGATTTTGACTTGACAGCATTTTAGAGGGTGGGCTTTAGCTTCAACTGGGCTTTTAATACAAGATTTAAGGTATAAACTGTATCGAAAACTACCTAGATTGCTAATGATACAAGAAAGAATTCCTATCAGTGTTGTGTAAAAAACGCATCGTTTCGTAAGCCCGTAGATTTATTTGCGGGGATATACAGTAAAAAGTGCGTGTGGTTTCATACTTTGAAAATCATGAACGATTGCACAGAAAATTTGACGCTATTTCAAAATGTTTTAGGGAAACGTGAGAATAAAGGCATTACGTTAATGCTTGACTCAATCCAGGTCACTTATGTGAACAATCGCATAATTGCAGAATTTTCAGTGAGAGAAAAAGTCCTACCTGGACAGAAGTTAGTTTACAAAAATGGGTATTACAAAACAGTACTACACAAATCCACCTTATGACAAAAGTAATCAACGAACACGACGCACAATTTCAAAAACAAAGATACAAAAAGCATTCTGCAAATTTTCGACAGGTCGCAGTACGTCTGTCACCATCAAGCACGAACAGAATTTAGGGGAGAACGAGTAGAATAATTCTAATTACAGTCACGCCGAGCAAGTATCGACCAGAGTTTGTTCGAGTATTTGGTGAACATATTTTGTTGGACAGTTTCTCTTCACTTTGTTACGATAATAAGAACTAAGATGCTGCTTAACTGACTGTGCGAGTCGTGGTTTTCCAGTTTTAAGGATATAACTTTTGACTATTTATCTGCACCACCGGAAAGAGTTTGTCGAGACGATGAATTTGGTGTATTGAAATGACGAAATTGGTCAAAAATTAGCGAAGTTAGATTTCAAATACAATTTGCATAAGAACACGGCTTATTCGAGTATCGCACATCCCAACAAAAATGAAGGCACCGTTTTGAATCGTTGCAGCAGACGCCGTTTGAGCGACATTTGAATCCGGCACGTCTCGTAGCACCCAATTTAAATGTCAGCTCAAACGGCATCTGCTGAATTATGTAAAACAGTGTTCCTTAATTTCTGTGCGTGACTGATGAAGACAGACGTACTGCGGTCTGTCGAAAACTCACTCGATACTGGTTACCTTTTTGAAATTTGTGCATTGTGTTCATTGATTAACCTTAGGAAAACACCCAGGATTGAATTTTCCATTCCACTTCATCAGATTTGTGTAGTACTGTTTCGAAATGTCTTTTAAATGCCACTGTGCCAACCATTTAGCAGTTTTTCCCATGACTGCCATATGACCCATTTTCATTTAAAGGCTATTTCTGGTAGTAGGCACAAACCTAACGTGCGGTCATTTTCAAAGATTGACATCGTTGTGCCACAACAACACTACCCCAGCCAACCTCACCCAAAACATTGGTTGATAACCTTCTGTTCATGTGACAAAAACACCTCTATATAAGAACCTCTTGTATAAGGAATAGCTCCATACAAATGAAGAATCCTAAAAAACCGCTAAGTTCAATTTAGTTTGGCTTCTCAAAAATTACTTACAAAGTCACGCGTCACTAAACGTCCATTCTTAATGTTTTATGTGGGGCGAATTTTCGATGGACTGGTTTTTGTTGGAAAAATTCCCACGATCTTCCACCTTCCTCAGGCACACACCAATGGGCAGTTTACAATGAAGCTGGTTCGTTAATAGCCCGTTGGTATGTACCTGAGATAGGTGTTAGGTTGTGTTAACTTTTCGAACAATAATACAGTACACCAAAAAGTCGCCCTACGTAAACCAGCGTAGTAATGGATGTTGAAGATCCGTGACTTCGTAAGTAATGTTCGAGAAGCCAAAGTAAAATAAACCTATCGATTTTTTTAGGCTTCTTTATACGGAGCTGTCCCTTATAAAGAGGTTCTTTATTATACAGGCGTTTTCATCACATGAACAGGTGAGCAACTAAATTGTTTAAAAATGTTCTTTATAGGAAGAAGTTCCTTATTCGGAGGTTTGTTATATTGAGAATCTACTGTAACATTTTGGATGTCAGCTGATCAAGACAGGGCACGGACATTATGGCACATAGAACTGGACAGATTTAGAGTGTTTTACTTTAGAATCAAAGTCAGATCGCTGTAAAGTAGCACAAATGTACAATGAACGAAAATTTACACGTTCAGTAGGTCTTCATAATATGACTTACCTTGCCGAGTTTCCTCGAGCCAACAACTGATGACTTGGCACGTATGAATCTGTCACGACTTCTTCATCCAGCCGGAAACTATGTACTTGTGATTCATCTCCACTGCCGCCCTCGTGGCGTTGGACACGAGTCAGTGCTGCTATTGCTGCGAGTTTGGCTTGAGGGGTGATCTCCGGTTGTATAGGGGGTGGTAGGGATGTTGAACTCTCCTGGGAACCTGCAACGAGATTGATCAGTTGCACACACTAAGAGACTTCAATGGTAGAAAAGACCAACACTCCTTGTTTAAGGTATTGCCATTGTATTAAAAGAAATAACACGCCAACCTACACAGTTGTAAATGTCAACAGTAATTAATATGGATCCCAAATAACTTTTTTCTGAAAACATGGCTGGGTTTCATGCAGGTGCATTCCTGGATGGCATTCAATTTCAACAGAAACATATCGTTTTTTATTTTAAACCAGCCTACAGCCAATTTGGGAAACTGTAGTGGGTAAAATGCATGAAATATTTAACCAAGGAAGTGGCTATTTACAGGTACAGTACCTGCAAACAACTGGCTATTTACAGGTACTATACCTGTAAGTAATTGACTATTTACAGGTACTGTACCGGTGAGCTATTGGCTATTCACAGGTAGTGCTCAAAAAGTGAATTCACCAAAGCCAACATACTTCAGTAGCACGAAAGCAGCCGGCTGCATTGCTGTCTGAATCGTAGTTTGATCTTCCATGAAAACCATTACGAAAATAAGGAAAGACTGCAATGAAGGTTTTCATTTAGTAACTAATCATTCTCGTTACTAAAGTCCGCAGATGTGAGTTAAGTCACGTCTTACGCGTATTTCTAGAGCTGTGCTTCGACAAAACGCCTTTCAAATGAAAATTTTGCGGGAAGGCTTTTGAGTTACAGATTCACTGGTGGCCAAGATAACCAAATCTGTAATCACAATTGATGTTAACTACGCCAAATTTGAGGAATCTGGGCCAGATTTTTACCTGAAAACCTAACCGTTAAGCTATCGTTTCGACTCTCGAGCATAAAACGTTGCGTGTTCATGAATGCGAAGCAAACATCGCACAATACTGTGGCGCCATCTGTTTTCATTTTGGGTCATTAACTTTTAGCATTGTTCACTGGTGATTGAGAACGTATTGGATTCTCTCAGATTAATTTACGCAGGCTTAGCTAACGTTTACGTTGTTGATAAATTTGTTTGTTCATGGATTTGGTCATTAGATGTGCTTTAAAGCCACGTTTAACGTGTAATTTCAGAACAGTGTACTTATACAAACTTTGACGAAACGCCTTATAAGTGTGAATTTTGCGGGAAGGCGCTTGAGTTTCACACTCAACGATTATAATCACTCGTGGCCAAGACGATCAAATCTCTAAACATTTTCACAAATTGATGTTAACTGGGGCAGATGTGAGCGATATGGGCCAAATCTACCTGAAAACGTTAACTTTGTGCAGTCGTTTTAAGAGTTGCAAAAGCGGATTTATTAGTCACATTTATACGAATGGAAAAATTATACGACTGTACAGTGGCGCCATCTGTTATCAATTATATCGTTAACCGTTACAGATTGTTCACTGGCGCTTGAAAACTTACCATATTTTCTTAGGTTAATTTATTTAGGCTTAGCTTATGTTTACTTTGTTGATAATATTTGTTTCTTCATGGTTTGTGCATTCCTTCACTTGCTGCAGGATTTAACGATATAAAAGACAACAGATGGCACCGGGGCGATTTTCGAAAAAAAAAATTAGCAATAAAATGCTGTTTTCGTTCATATCTAGCCTAGGCTTATATGGATTTGATGAATAACCACCATGCCTGATCAGTTACGAAATTCACACAGTAGAAAGAAACTATATTTAAATGTAATAATGTGTGTATGCACGATTTTTCGTCTTTTGGCTAGTGCGGTGTTATCTTTTTACGAAATTGCAATTAATCGGATTCATTTGGGTTTCATGAATGAACATGTTGTCGGATCTGGTTTACGAGATACGCATGGAAATGAAAAATCATGTAAATATAATGTGTGCAGATGAGCTTGTTAGTTATTGCAAAATTTGTTGGCAAGGGATGGGAGCAAAATAAATAAAAAATTTAAAATGAGGTCCTACAATTCAGCTAGGGGTCTGTCTAGAAGGAGGGCTTCCCAAAAAATAATTCATTTCCAGCAATTTTAGTACCTTTGTAAAGTTATGAAAACCAAGTTTCACAATTTTTTTTTTACTTGCAACAAACGCTTTGGCTACTTTTAACAAATTTTAGTCCTTATTTTTCGGATCTGGAGATGGGGGTACTCCACCAGCCCCCACTCCCCCCGGTTGCGACACTAGTTGAGTCATAGTGATTGTTTTTGATCGCTTGAAACAAGCTATTGTCAGGCTTTCATACAAGCTTGACTGTATATTTCACGTTAAAAAATCACATGCCACGCTCACAATGTCAGCTCTGATAAGTCGATGCTTTTGAAAGGTTTGTCGTATGGCTATGTCATTTGATGCTTCCTCGAGTAAGACTGTACTTTACATATTACTGGAATTATCAGAGTTTTCTTAGACGACCTTCGAATATTCAGGCAGATCGTACTTTAATGTGAAATCAAACTGCAATAATCGATATAATTATTCTTTATTCTTCTTCCTCATTAGTAAAAAATGAGGAAGACACAAGTTCAGTAGTTTTATGGTAGCCAGTTGCTTGTAAACACAGTACAGTACCTGTAAATAGCCAGTTGCTTGCAGGTACTGTACCTGTGAATAGCCAATAGCTCATCGGTACAGTACCTGTAAATAGTCGTTTACTTACAGGTATAGTACCTGTAAATAGCCAGTTGTTTGCAGGTACCGTACCGTACCTGTAAATAGCCACTTCCTTTAACCAAAGCTAGCAGGGTGGGCAATACCACATTTTTCAACTAGATACCGATACTTTAGTAATCTAAGTATTGGTACATTTCTCAATACTGATACTTTTTTCGATACAATACTTTTTACCATGTTGATACACTGTTATCTTTTGTTTTTAAAGAATGCAGTTGGAATAAACAAGGTCAAATTACTTCATCTATAGCTTCTTTAATTAGGCCATGCAAAAGAAATTGTTTCGTTTACGGGCGAGGTTGCAAATTGAAGCACCAGGTATTTTATTTTATTTAACTGTCACCGGATAGAGGGGAATTCTATCTTTTCAACGAATCCAAGATGGCAGCACCCAGTCAAATGGTTCGGCCGCTGATCAAAAATTACCAATTTTCTGCTTTCTAACTTACGAAAAAAAGAATGAGAACGACATTTTTGCAGCTTTTAGTGAGTCTACACTTAACCAAAGCACTTTTTATAAAATTATATACATCGGTAACTTTTTTTTTTTTTTACAGAAATCGATGCGCAATATGTCAGGTAGTGAATTTCATCTTTTCTCATTCAATATTTTGGCCGAAAATAACGTTTTTCGACCCCCTGTGACCCTTCGAAGTTACGTCGTAAGCTTTTTGCTTTCCGGATTCATTACTAGCTTTTGTACATTCATGCCTGACGATTTTTTAGCACAGCTGCATAAGCCTCTTAGCAAAGCTTCGCATGCATTAGTATTTTCGCTTACCAGGTGTGCTTTTTGCACATGCACTGTTTAGGTCAAGAAAGCGGCTCAAGGTTCAAGCAGCACTAAAACGCTAATAAAAGTGGCCAGAAACTTAATGAATTAAGTCTTTGCATTCATAAACGGACAGCAATCAACTAACATTCTGCTCCAGTAATCACCGTTGATAGGTAGGAGGCCTATTAAAATCATGTGAAACTGCTACCAATTATTTCTAAAAAAGATGAATTACTGTCATTTTAATAGAAGACTGCATTTCCTAGATTTTTTTAAACATGCTAATAGGAAAATAAAGGAATGATGCTATTCACATGGTAATAGGAACATGAAATGTAATGTTGCCATTCACATGTTAACAGGAACATGAATGGTATGATGGAAGGCTGTGCCGGTGCCACTATTTCCGATACCGGTTTGATACCGTTGCCCGTTTACCCGGTTCTGATACCAGTAACGGTGCTATTGGTCATTTGCCGATACTGTGCCGATACCAATGCCGATGTCAAATGATAACTTAATAAAGAATAAAGAACGTGTGTATATGTCAGTAATTAATGGTGTAACAAACGTAACACTTTTACAAAGGAATTGTTCGCCAACACTTTATAGTGCAACGAGATTAAAACCTAGCGGATTATTAAAGTCGATGTAGACTTACGCGAACGGTTTGTGCGGGTTCGCGCTATAGCGTTTCAACGAATTATCGGATTTCTGTCAAATTTTGCGCATAATGACGCATTTCAATGTCTAAGTTTGAAAATGGGTCGAATCCGTCGGCGAAATCCTCCGCTAAAAATAATCAAAGATTTTTGTTCGCAGCAAACATACGACGATCGCCCTTTTTGTTTAGCCGACTGACTTCATCCATCTACCGACCTATGGCTGGTAACGCTGTAAACCTGGTCAGTAGCTGACGTCACCACCAACTCACCAATGACTGGTGTTTGCTTAAATTATTCTAGGTCCTTGACGTTGGCACGAGGCCCACAGATATGTACGAATAACTGTACCGGCATAAGAAATTAACGTAGACTTCGGCTACTTGTTTGGACAATCGTTCATGACTTTAGTGCTTGGTACATTTTTTTTTTTT